>VZTO01026152.1:102322-124940 GCA_013400615.1 Syrrhaptes paradoxus
TTTGTGGAGAAAAGTTTTTTTTTTTTTTTTTTTTTTTGCTTAGCTTTAGAAAAGAGCATGGCTGTTGTTTGACTATATGTCTGCCTTGTAAAAGCTAAATTAGAAGAATTTTTAAGATACAAATTAACATCTACTGATTGAATCATACAACTAATGTTTGTAAAGAGAAGTCATACGTAGTCTTGGTAGAGATTGTCCTTGAATTTAGCAGAAATTAACTGTTTATTGAACCAATAAGTAAAATGTGTTTCTTCTCTGTTATCATTTGTTTATCTCCTATTATTATCTTACTAAATGGCATTTTAATAATCTTATCTGTGTAATGCTAAATTCCCAAATTTGTCGCTGAAAAATGAAAAGCAAATAAACGTAGAAGAGAAAGGACATGACAAGACAAAAGCACCAGACTAGAAGAACAGGAAGCAGAAAGAAAGTAGAAAGGCAGTGATAACAATCAAGAGATATAAGTAATAAGCAAAAGTAATTTCAGAAAGAATAGTCCTATTGATGAAATCTTTCAATTAGGAATACATGAGGCTGACATCTAACCAAGTAGCTTAAAGAAATAATCTGAAACTTAGAAGCTGTTGTTTAATATCTTTAACAATAAGATGCATTTCTCAGATATTCAATATAAATTGCATTCCCCAGTCTGCTTGCGTAACTTTTGGAAGGTGCTGCATGTCTGTAATTCGAACCAGTTTGTTAATGCTGAATTTCCACTGATAGAAAGGTCAGCGAGTAGGGGTGACACTAGAAACTTCAGCTCTAGAAGAGCTGGTTGCCTAGGGCCTTGATAGTGGGTGCAGCCCAGACAGGTACTGAGTGCTAGTCCCATCCTTTGTTACTGCTTCTCTGCATGGCCCTGGGCAAGTCACTTAGCCCAGACACTCAAAGGCATGCTTCACCCCTCAGTTTGAGTTTCTTCTGTCTTCCTGAACACAGAGATAAACAGTAATCCTCTGCTTCACAGGCCTTAAAAATGCCAAACTCTTAAAGCCGATACCTTCTATGAGCTGATCACTGTTTTATTTTTCATGTACAAGTTCTCTCCCAGCTCACAGATTTGTGCAGCTCTAGGCAAAATGGAAAACATCTGCCCCTTGTACATCTGCGGTCACCCATAAAATGTCGGTCAAAAGACATTTAGCTGCCTCTACTACCTTTGTTATGGCCAGCCATATATATATTGTAAGCTTCAAACGGATTCCCCCCGCCCACACCAGCCCTTTCTGTGGATATATGGACTACAGGAAATGGCTCCTGCACTGTCTTTTCAAATTTGTGTTCCCCACAACACAAGCAGAAGTGGAGTTTTCTTAAAGGAAGAGAAAGGAACATCTGAAACCACATCTGTCCTTATGTATCATTGTAGGGGCGCTTTGTGCTGAAGGAGAATTTTAGCTATGATACTAACTTTAGGCTTTGTAATTATAAGGTTGATAAAGGATCCTGGGAAAGAAGAAAAGCAACCAGATGTGCAGAGGCATCCAATTATGCAGGACGTGAGGAAGATAAGGAGAAACTGAGAGAAATTAATTAGCACAACTAAGTTATTTTAGAGGTTATGTTGACATAGCTTTGAAGGTTACGTTCCCAGGATTGAAGGTAGCCAATAGTGATTTTGTTATTAAGAATTTTGAATTATTGTATCCAATCAGTAGCTGCCAAATCTGAAAGAGCTCTGTATAAAAGCAAGTGCGCAACACACAATAAAGGGCTTTCACTTTCATCATAATTGGCTCGTCTGGGTGGTGTCCAAGAACTTCGCGCGCCGATCGCAAGGAGCCCCCCTGCGCTGAATATAACGAACTCCGCCGGTCGACTACAATCATGAGTAAGACTGGAAAAAAACTGAGAAACAGAAATACCACAGCAGAATGCTGGAGGGAATGAAGCTCTCACAGATACAAGCTCAGAAAGAAATTAAATTCACGGACACCATCAGAAAGGGGACAAGACTGGGACTAAAAGTTGTCAGGCTTCTTGATAGTTATCAGAGGGGGAAAAAAAAGGCATAGAAGTGAAAAGAGAAGACATATTACAGCAAGGCAATAACAATGTTGTAAAGAAACAAATTGGAAAACTCAAAGCAACTTTGATGCTATTGCAAAGAAGAAGAGAGGGGCCTGAGGCACAACATTCAGATTTGATCTAAAATCCCTCTTTTCATGCTTGCTTCCCAAAATGGCTATTCAGGCAGTGAATTCATCATGTGCATTATTTCCACCTATATTTTTTATATAGAATATTGCTTATAAACGTCTTTGGAGACATCACACCTGTGAAGGTTTGTTTGTTTGCAGACAAAATTATAAATAAAAGAGGATTTTTGAAGTTAAGTTGATAAATCTCACATACTAATTTATTTTTCATAGTATAAACTGAAAGAGTGATAGGGATATTGAGAACCAGGATCAACTATCCCAGAACAAATATTTTAAATACTGAAAAATTCATATATAGTATAACTTAAAACAGACTACTTAAAAAAAACCCCGAACTTATAGATTTCAGGCAAAATTTTCCAAACTTACTAAAATATAGTTTTGTAAAAAGAGATGGACTTAGGTGACATTTAACTTCAAAATGTCTGATTTCCTTATAACACACGTAGAGGGAATTAAGCACTTTAAAAGGAAACATATGTAGCTAACTAGCTCAAAATTGCTGATAGATAATGCTGAGAATAAAGTTACGTCCTTATGTGTGTTGGACCTAAATTGAATCTAGAGGTTGTGAATACTCCACTGCATCATGTCTTGTCCTGGAGAAAAAGAACATTTTCCTAATATCAAATTTCAAATCCCTGCTTTGTAGCAGAAACTTAAACCATTATCTTCCAGAGAATTGAGAATCATTGCAGATTATTCCAGATGCAGTCTAGAATGGTGGGAAATTTTGTAACTAGAGTATATACTTTATTGAGGCAAAGGGCAGCTGAATGCTATCAATAAATTCCCGGAGAAGAAAGGATAAAATTTGTACTTGCATCTTCTCTCTATTGCACACAGGCCAATGCATGTGCACATGGACCTAGGTGTAGAAACACTATGGATGAGAGAAGCTGATGTGAATTTAGGTGGTTGGAAGAAAGGTCTGTGGCAGGTTATTAAACAGACAAATTAGAACAGGCCAAAGAAATCCCCTGAACTGAAAACAATCAAATGATGGATGAGCGTTAGGTTTTTTTCCCCTGACTGTAGTCTCTGTTAAGCATTTGCTTATGATTGTTTTCGCGTATAGAATACTGAACCAGAGGAATTATTCAGCTAAACCAATAAAGCTATTATGTTTTTGAAAGAGATTTGAAAAAGGACAGTATGACTATGTTGCATGTACTTACAGGAATCTAACTCAAGGATGGCACCCTTGCAGAGGAAATTCCTTTCTTTTATGCAAAAGCAGATGGTAGAAAGGGATTTGTCCTTCCTAGACTCTGTTGAGGACCTTCTGCTGACCACTTTTCCTTGTGAAACTCCTAAATTGTTTTTCTACAAGAGAAGAAGCAGAAATAAGACTAATATATTTGGCTTATCTGCTTCAGAACTTGACCAATTAATAAGTGAAAGTGATGTTTTCTTCAGAAGTGTATGGCTACTTCACCAGAAAATAACTTTAACTCCAGCAAGCAGACCCTAACTGCTTACTTACTCAATGCAGAGCCCTCTTCTGCTACTTTTCTTTGGGACTGGATAACTGGATGGAAGTTTCTTCCTAATTTTCTTTTATTTCCAGGTTTTGCAAGGTTGAATGCCCCTCGGATCTCTCCTCTACTCCCAGGACCGTTCCAGCTCTTCCTTAAACATGAATGGAGATTTTTTGAAGATCAAAGCGTAGGGACCCATTCAATATGCCTGTAGCAAAAGGCATATAGATTTTATTCTTATTTAAAATATGCAGGCTTGTGCATGATGACTTAGCATCTAATGTGAATTCAATCAGCAGGGAGAAGTGTGTACCTTTAGGATTCTTAAACAATGTTTCTATTTTGAAAAATATTTGTTTTAGGGAAGAACTCTGATAATTTACTGTCAGTGCTTATGAAATTTTAGTTGGAATATTCATCCTGCTTGTAATGCTAAGAGCTTTGGGAGGCAATTTGTGTTGGTCTTTCTATATCTGTTTATTTCAATTTAGCTCCTGAAGAAATCTGCGAGAAAGGAAGTAATGTGTTTTTTCACGAAGGCAGAAAACATAGTGAATTAACAAGTGAAATTTCACCTGTTACAAAATGCTTCCACAATCTACCTTTGCCTTTTAGTGATACAAAATATAATCCTTTATCCTTATTTATCCATGAACTTTGGTTCTTTCTTTCTCTATTCCAGCCAAGTTTCACTTGTTAAATTTGAGAAACCACAGCATTCTACAAGATATTAAATCAGGTTTAGATTTTAATTATTGAACTCATTTTAACTAGGGTTTTATTATCTTGTGTTCATTTCTTTGGGGGAAAAAAAGTAGTGGTGTTCCAAATTGCCATAACAACAGGCTGCACTCCTTAAAACAAGATAAGCTGTGTGTCAAAGTAAAACTGTTGCTATGGTAACCCATTGCATATTTAAAGTGCAGCAGCCTGGTTTAATCAGTCAAATTGCCCCTTTTCAGAAAATCAACTGTATAGGCATTCTTGTAGCAGACAATGAAAAGAAAAAATTGTAAAAGGTAGTGTGAAAAAATAGAATCTCCCCTTTGTTTTCTTTTCTTGAGTGACAGCTTTTGATTCAGAAAGGTCACTTATTCTGTTTCTTTTTTGCAAGCGTGCTAATACTGGATCTTGTCTTTTATTTCAGGATTCTCAGAAATTCCTCTCAGCTGTTCATGGTATGTTTCCCCTAAACAGGTTAATAAGATATCAGCATCTAAGCATGTAGTTGCAAGTTCATAAAACTGCCTAGTGACAATAATACATATTCATAACCTCTCTGTTTGGAAAGACTGAAAAAAAATGGCAGGTGAACTTAAAACAACCCCTTAAATTAGTAGCTGCCATTTCTATGAACTTCATGATTAGATAGTCAAAGTTAAAAGATATTTCATCCTTTTTTTTTTTTTTAATTATTTAAAGAGAATGTATATGCACTGAAAGATAGATTGTTTCTTTTTGGGAGGAAGAAGAGTTTTGCACTGTAGATGTCTGTTGTACCATACTTAGTTGTATTGTGTTGTGGCAGATTCCTGTCCTTTTGGTCCTGAAAGTCAATGAACTATCAAGAAAGTGAAACTTAAGCCTTGGAAGAATGCAGAAAAGCAAAAAGTATAGCATTTTAAAGGCTATGCATACACCCCACAATCTCTATACAGTTATTTTGAGATACTAGGTGATATGGCAGAAGGTGAACAGGGCACATTACCTGTACACCACTATTGTACAAGGATTAGCTAACCTCCCAGTGTGTCTAGGAAGTGCTATTAGCCTACCTTTCCTAATGAGGATCTTGAGTCAGAGAGCCCGACTCTCGGTCTCAGTGAAACAGTCGCTTGTCCTATTTCTTTTCAGCCTAGAGAACACAGTAGTTGCATATGAAAAAAGACAGATTCTGCAGATTTGGAATGGTTTCCTTCTCATGAACTGCCAGTCAGTGATGCACTAGGAATTACAGCAAAACTCTCAGAATTAAAATGACCTATTTTAAGAACAATATTCATAATTTTATTAGATTAAGTAGAGCATCACAGATGCCTTACTGCATTTTCAGGAAAAGTTAAAAAAAAATCTGTGAAATTTAAAGCATTAAGTTCTTTTTGCATTCCCCACAGAAAAATATATATACTGTTTCTATTATGTTATTGTTCTTTCTATCAGTTCTATTAAGCCTTACTGAAAAATAAAAAGGAAGATTTAAGAGAGGCTTTGCCATTTCCTGATGCAGTATCTCCATGTGAGATAATACAAATCCTGGTGAAAAATGAGGAAATCTCTCCCAAAAAGCGGCTGAAAAGTTATCAATTTCTAACACAGAACAAATGCAGAACACAACTAATAAGATTACAGAAAGAGTTTGATTGTACTTTATGCTTGCATATCTCATTGCTACTGTGTTATGGTTATTTGAGGGTGACATCACAAGTGAGACTTTCAGAAATGAAATATAGCTATCTGCTCTATTTTCTAAGTGGCTGTCAAATTATTTATTTTCCTGCTCATGACGATAAGCCTCCCTTACTGCAGGATTTATAGTGCTACTGAGACATTGTTTTGTTAATGTTATATAAGGGAAACTGTTAATGCTAGCTGGCCAATGATAAATTCAAAATATCTGGGTTAATCATCAGTTTATGATCGTCCCTAAGGTCATCGACTCTGGGTTTGAAGGTGTTGGAGTGACATGGTCTGGAATAATTTTTTCCCCAGCTGCAAAGAGCATTCTTATATTCATTTGCTTGAGTGACCATCAGCTTTAGCATTTGAATGGATCACATCACCCTCTGCCACACTGCAGCAGATGCTGGGGCCTGCGGGTTGGCCTTTATTTTTAAGGAGAAACTGGGCAAAAAGTCAAATTTTCTTTGTAAGAGCAACATAGCTACAGTAGCCTGTCAACCAAAGTAGTCACTGCAGTGTGAAAATAGCTGCTCTCAAGAATCCTGGTCCCAAGTACTGCTTCTCTACTGCAGGAAGCAGATGGTTTCCGAAAGCTGACTCGGAGGATATTTTCATATTGCAGCCAAGACACAATTACAGCTTATGAAGATGACGAGCGAATCTGAGGTAACAGGGAGCTCCATGCAGGCTGCAGACTGTGGGAGGGATCCGTGGTGAAGACACACACAGGTATTTTATTTGAAGCTCTATGCCACAGATAATGTGCCTGAAGCTGAATGTCACCCCTTGCTCCTTGCAAGCTGAAATCTGAAACTAATATGGAAGTGCTGGAATGAGCAGAGCTTTAGCTTTAGCTGTGGTGTAAATACCTGCTCAAGAAGGAAAACAGACTTGCCTGCTGATTTCCATAGCACTCCCAGACAGAGGGAAAGACCAAGAACAACACTGCAGAATTTCTTCAGACCGAATGCTGCTCCATTGTGACCATTTTAAAACTATGAATAAAAGACAAAACTCCTCAGCATGCTGCCTGTAAGCATGGATGTGGAAGGCAATCTGGGAATAAGATCTAGTTACTGCAGCTGGTGAGAAGCCAGGCACTTTGCCCAAGCCACTGAAGCTTGCTCTGTGGTGGGAAGCAAAGAGGTTACACAGGTTTGCGGGAAGGTACATGTCCTCAGGAGGGGTGGCCTTGAGAGGTGCCCGCTGCTAGCCTCCATGCATAAACAGTACATTTAGGACAGATGGTGTAATTTAAGGGAGGGCATCTCCCAAGGTCTGGAGGTTCCTTGGCATCATGGTGCTGAAGTCACACGAGATCCCCTTGGGTCTCACTCATTACCTGCATTGTTTTTGTCCCTGGTACTTTCCCATCTGCAGGTATGTCTGTGTTTACATTGTCCATAGTTAAGTGACCAAGTTAAATAATGTAACACTTCAGCCTGACATTTATTGTATGCTACTCTTTTTATATCTACATATTGAAATAATACTACTGTACTGGTTGTGTGGGAATTTTTAGTGATCTGGTAAACACATATTTGGACTGGAATTTTTGTATTTTCCCAGATTTATATTTCAACAAAATAAGCCTCTTGTTCACCCAACAGGACTTATGTTATCAGTGTTCTGTTTCAGTCTCAATTAGCAACTGAGCTTTGCAAAGTAACAAGCAAAGAAGTCCAGCATTCATAGCAGTTTCCCTTGTGCTAGGAAAAGAAGCAGCTGTAAGGGACACTGTTTCCTGATCTCTTGGGTTTCTTTTACTGACAGAAGTGTGCTTCTCCTAGGGTGCCTGCTGCAAGAGGAATGGCTTTGAACTAAGCATGAAGGTTTTAGCTGGGTCTTCTTCTCTGCCAGTTTACCAAACAGCAGCCACAGCTGGACAGATAACCTGGTTCTAGCCCTGGTCTTGTGTTCCTCCAGCTCCAACTTCCAGTCCAAAGAGAGCCTGGCCTGGGACTGCTGCAGTGGGTAACCTTCTTTGTGCCAAGCATATGAAGGTGCTTTCTGCTGTACTAATGCACCATTGCATGGTACAGCAACATTTTGTTGGTTTTGCTTTATTCGTTTTTTTAAACATTTTAACCTCTGTAGAGGTGTTCAAATCTCTCCCTGTAACACAAGGACATTTGTCTGGGATGAGCAAAGATTTCCATTTTCACTTTATTCTGATGCTCTTTCTAAATGCAGATGTTTAATGTACCCTCTTCACACCACACATACATTTATCTTCTCACACATACCAGTAGCGGGTAGGAATAAAAAGAGAAGTGTCAATCAGTGATTGGTGTGACTTGTACAGATTGCTGATGTATGGCATCCTTCTCATTACAAGCCTAAAGACAGTACTACAGGGAGAGAAGAATTCTGTGTAGCCCATGACCAAAGCTGATCTGCATACAAGGAGGAGCTTGGGGGTTCGTGGTGTCAGGCCAAGCATAAGTCAGCTGAGAAAATAAAACAGAAATCTGTGCACTTCCAAATTCACTTCAAAATCCTGGTCTCCTGAAGGCAGACAGCACCATTTGTTCTGAGTAAGACACTCTGCTATCTGGATGAATACATGCCATTAAACCTGGCATGCAATGTTTAACATCACTACAATTTCAGAATAAATTCAGCTGCAGTGCTTTTTCTCCTCCTCTTTTTGCTTTTTCCCTTGGGCATTAATTAAATACATCATTCACAAACATGGCCCCTTTAGGAATGATTTTTCTTTATATATTACAAACCTCAAGCTGTGAATACATGAGATAGTTATATTAATTTCTAATCACCATTTTTAACAGGGAGCAGCTGGGCTGCATCTAGCCAGCAGTAGGTATCTGTAGGAATTTAAATACTTTTGTCCGTTAGCATGCAAATGCAGAATCAATAGAATCTTATTTCTAGAACAGTGAATTTCATTTTTTAGAAAATATATGGATAATCATAAAGAACTCAAAATTAGGCCACGCTCCTCCTGAAGACAATCATTTATAATTTATATTTAAAAACAAATGCCTCAAATGTATGTGCAAATGCATGTGAGAAGTTCATATGGTATAAAAAGACACATTTAAATGTGCCTGAAATACATATAAAAGGTGTGAAATCCGTCAAATATATAACATCTCTGTCAGAATGTGACTAGATGATGAATCCCAAAGAAAGAAAACATTTTACTTCTGTAAAAAGAAATTATATATGCAACATAGTTTGCACTTTATATTGTATATTTTTATTCTCAAACTGAACTGCCTTGCTTGCGCTCTCTTAATTATTTTGCCTTCATTGATGCTCAAAAGACCACTATTTATTTAGAAAAAAACATACACTTTTATGTGAGTAAATTCTGCTACAATCACTCCTTGACCTGAACTTCCATATTTCTCAGAAATTAGTTCTCTGTAGTTGTTCAGAGACACCATTTCATAAGAGTGTGAGTTCTTGGAATGTGGTATTTAGTCAAAGCTTAGTGTGTGAATCAAAACTGGACAACACTCATATTGTTCTACTCTCAAAAGCCATTTTTAGCATGTTCAATAATTACTTCACAGCTGGCTTTAATAAAATGTATGTTGGAAGGGAGCCAGGTTCATGCAATATTTAAATATATGTTTAGCTGGAAGATAAAGTGCATTATTGCAATCTGATTTTTAAACTGGTAGCTGTGAGACAGACCACGATTTTTAGTGCAGCAGTAGAGAGCAAAATAAAATATACATCCCTTATTGTAAGCATCAAAATAACATAATGCATTTTAAGTATTAAGAAAAATCCAACAGCTGGAACTGAAATCTCAGAGCTAATTTGTAGTGGTGAATCTTTTTGAGATCTTCAGAAAAAGTCTTTCTACCTATTTAAAGAGGAAATAGGAGCATTGTTTACCAACACCCAGCCTCAACAATTAGGTGGAAAGATTACTTAGAATAATATTCTAGTGCAAGGTAATAACTTCTCGTCTTTTTACAATGTTACAGCCAAATTAGGAATAAGAGAGGTGCATGTCAGGCTCAGAGATTAGGTGAGCTTGAGGTTCCAGGTCAGGCCAGAAGCTGTTCTTGCAGTCTAAATGAGCTAAGATCAAAAACTAGAGAGAGGAGGAAACATGACAACAGTCCAAAGGAAGGCCAGATGGCAGACAAAAATTGGAGCAAGGGTCAGCATTTCAGTGTATCTGTACCTATCATGCCTAGAGGTAAGATTTGAGGCTAAAGGCAGAGAGATGACTGAGGAAAAGAGCATCTGGAACATTTGCAATATGGAAATGGCAGAAGACAAGTTGTGGATTCACAGAAAGGAGAAATAGGAAAGCAGAAGTCTGGTTCTCAAAATGCCGAGAGTTGACTCAAAGGCTGGCATGAGTTGAATTAGTTCTTTTAGTCTACAGACCTCTATTCTAATGGAGCAAGTGCCTAATGGGATCAAGTGACAGTGTAAAAAGCACCTGTACTTATCTGTGTCATACAGTTCAAGAAGGACACCTAGATTCTATCACATTTTAGCTAATGTAAGAGTTTGAATACATGGGTTCAGTTTTGTGGATAAGACTTAAGAAGCTGTACTGGCTAAGGGAAAGCAATGAATATCCTTGGTTGTAACTTTGGGATTTCTTGATTGAGAGAACAGTGTTTATTAGTAATATCTGCCATCTGAAGATCATGTTAGATTGTTAGTAGTGTTTTGAAAATTTAGAAAGTATGTGTAGCCAAATATAATTTGATTTTTTTTTTTTCGGACTTGGGTTGACAGGTGCAATGTTCACATAGAGGAGGACCCAAGTACAGACAGTTTACCACCATGTGCATTATCTACAGATGTACTGGAAATGTCTGCTTGAGTAAACACGAATGCTATTTTGCAGAATTTTTAGTTAGCTGCTGGATAATTAGTTAAATGTTTTTTTTTTTCTTTCTACCTACAGTATTGTGAAAGTTGTTAGAACAAAAACTCTTTACTTTGGAATTTGCCTCCCACCCCTTTGCCATAACGCTCTCTGCAATAAGCCATAATTCTCTTCTGTGAGATGACATACATAGTAATAAAAAGGGATAGCTGGCATTCTTCCATTTAAATGAAATTTCTTAGAAACATGGGTATATTGAATATGATGTCACAGAGATACAGTTGCTTCAGCAAAATTTTCACTAAGAAGTATTTTTTTTTTTTAATCCCGAGCCTTCTGGGTGCTTTTAATATTTGAGAAAGTGGAAAAAATGTGTAAGCAAGGAAACAAAGGAAAAAAATATGTGAAATTTGATAATTCAGTTCTTCATAGATATTTCAGCAGACCTCTTGTACTGTATTAAAAAGTATTGCCTTTCATTCTCATACAGATCAAAACCAAAATGGAAAACATCAAAACTTGCTATGAAATTGAATATTTGTCTTCCACAGAGCTTTAGTGCTAAGTATGTTTTAAATAGCTGGTTTATTCATCTTTCTGTGGAAAGTAAGAAGAACAGATTGCTATCGGGGAATTTAAAGGAATTATCGTATCTGGGATAAAATTACATGCATAACTACTAAGGAAATACAGACTATGGTCTCTGAAACCAGAATGAATTAATGAACAGGAAAAGGAGACTCAGTATGAATTTTATTTCTCACAAACATGCAACTTGCTCTTAATGATTGACAGATGTTTTCAAAATGAGTAGCTGAATACGTATTTAAAAGTTCAACTATATTGATAATCACTGTGAAGAGACAGTATGATGGACAAGAATGGTTTTAAAAGGAAATCTGGTGGTGGAAACATATCACAATTAAAAACTTACACTAAATTATCTATATGAACCATAGTTGAATTTTTAAAATTTTAAAATCTGTAACCATTTATTGGCACAATGTCTATCAACTGTTTCATTTTTTTCTGACAATTTATTAATAGCATTTAGTTTACAGTAACTTAGACATCAGTTCTGCTAATAAGAAGAAGGAAATACGACCTTTGATGCTCTGGGATAGGAACTGCATGATTTTGCTGGCACTATAGATGTACTGAATCCAGAAGAGTTAGGCCATGACAGAGATATTGCTGTTGTAGTGATTAGGAAGATTAATTTTAAATTAAAGATACTTGATCTGGAAAGACACAGATAAAGATTATAGCAGCTTGATATTCTTGATTGTTACTTCTTTGAAATTTTCAATTATTTATTTTCACATGCACCAGACTTCTAGCACAGAATAAACATTTATTAGGTTTGTGGAAAATAGTATATGTCCCAGAGTGATGGCAGGATATTTTTGTCGCGTGCACTTGTACTTTTTTACTTACACAACTGAATAAATTTAAATATGTAAGCACCTTAGCAGTAGTTAAACATATTCACTTACAGGTTTCCTTAGGTTTTTGTTCTAAAAGAACACATGGTAACACAAGTGGGCTCTTGAGTATGGCTTGCTAGGCTAGAATTTTTAGCCTATTTCAGACCACTGTTTTTGCCAACACTGTTTACCTTTCACTATGACTTTTCATCTGTGCCTAAATGTCTTTTCTTCATGATGATGATTTTTTTATTGTATTTTGAAAGGCACTGCATGTGTTCTTGAAGTATTTCCTTTTTTTTTTTCCATTGCATTTAATCTCAGACCATTTCAGCTGGCTGATATCTTATGGACCCAGACAAACAAAACCTAAAATAAAATTACATTTCTGATGTGATTTTTACAAAGTCAGTAGAGTTAAAGTACATAAGAATACTTATCCATAGCTTAGTGAGAGTAACTTTTCAATGCCCTGAGTCAGGCTATGGTAAGTAGCACTTTGTAGTCATTCTTTTTCAGCCAGTAAGATCTTTTCTCCTTTGATGCTCAGAAAAAATATTATTTCCTGTGCAATTAGACCGCTCTCATATTCATACACAGCACCTCTGCATTAGAGATATCAGCTGTATTGCTTTAAAAGGGGTAAGTAGTAGTAGGTCTAGGATGTAAAAAAATGCAATTGCTTCAGAAAAGGACACGAGCTTACTAATTATTGGTCTCCTTGACAATGTAATTAATCTTAGTATTGCTGCTCAGTCTTTCAAAGTAACTAGTGTATTGCTTTTTCCAATTTGTCCAGTGCATTCTCTTGTAGATGACTCTTTAAACTGTGATTGAATGAATTGAGTTCTGAAGTCAGAAGCTGATAATAAATCATTCTAATGAGGCTCCTACAATTTGTCATAGAACATGACTATAAACGGAAAAAGAAAATTACCCCACCTTTATATTTTGTTAGCTAGATATTGGGTTTTTAAGTATTTGTCTGACATCATGTGCATGATTTCCATGCACGTGGGTTAGGTGTTTCACTCCTAATTTTTATCTGCCTTTCTGGCATTCCTTAGAACACCACACATATCACAGGAAGGTTAAAAAGCTTTTTCCTGTCCAGATGCACTGCTATGTTTTGCAAATGCCCAATCGCATTAGGGCACTTGTGATCCTTGTATACTAATGGCAACTGTTTGGCCAATTACTAGTCAAAGAAATACAGGTTGTCTGTTGTTGAATAAAGCTCTTGTGATGTTTTTTGAAGCACTGTCCTGGATTAAGTACAGCCATTCTTTTCAAGATGATACCATCAACTTAAACTTTTGCGATTATTTTCACCTTGTAGCTCCATTCTCTAGCTATATTTTAGTAAATTATTGTGGTCCTGTGTGATTGGATCACTAAATCTTATAATCAATACATGTGTCATGGTATAACCCCAGCTGGCAATAAGCACCACACAGCTGCTCGCTCACTCCATGGCTCAGTGTGATGGGGAAAGAATCGGAAGAGTAAAAGTGAGAAAATGAGCTAAAAGAAATGAGATAAAGACAGTTTAATACGTAAAGCAAAAGCCACGTACACAAGCAAAGCAAACCAAAGAATTCATTCACTACTTGCCATCAGCAGGCACGTGTTCAGACATCTCTAGGAAAGCCAGGCGCCATCACACCTAATGGTTCCTTGGGAAGACAAACGCCATCACTCTGAACATCCCCCCCCTCTTCCCTGTTTTGTATGTTAAACATGACATCATATGGAACTAAATATCCCTTTGGTCAGTTGGGTCAGCCGTCCCAGCTGTGCCCCCCCGAAATCCCTGTGCACCCCCAGCCTCCTCACTGGAGGGGTGATGTGAGAAGCAGAAAAGGCGGTGACTCTGCGTAAGTACCTCTCAGCAATAACTGACACATCCCTGTATTATCAGCACAAGTCCAAAACACAGCCCCATACTGGCTACTGCGAAGAAAATTAACTCTGTCCCAGAGAAAACCAGCACAGCGTGGAAGCTGAAGAAGATAAAAAAAAAAATCTTAACTAGAGATATATAATAATGACACAGTCATTTGGTTTATAATCACATAAAAAAAAACCCAGTCATTGATCAAAATCTAATACTATCTGATACATGAAACTGTTCTGACTAGAGACTAATAATATCATGGTCTTCAGTATTGCCAAGGTTCTTTTGGAGGGGAAGTTGGATCTTTTTTTCTCTTGCATAAGATTACATTTTTAGCATAAGCTGTATGTGTGCAGTCATATGTCCTGTCTTCTCCTATATACTATTCTCATCTTACTCAGTACTAAGCAAATTAGAATCCCATCTTCAGATAGTTCTAAATTCCAGTCTATTTCATCCACTTGTTAGGCCTCCAAACAAGTGTGTTCTTGCGCAAAAATGCCCAGTATTCTGCGTAACTGCCTGACCCCCAAAAAGCCGAAACTAGTTGTGACATTCCACACCAGGTCAGGGTATAAGCTCTGAAACCTCGGTTATCAGAACTTCATCCCCAGGTAATCCATGCCTCTTTCTAAGTTTTACAGGTGCTAAAATGTGACTGGAGTACCTGTGCAAAGAATATACAAAGAAAGTAAAATCACTGCTATGTTTCTGTTTAGAAATGAGGAAATTAAGAAAATACCAAACCAACAACCGAATTATCTGATAACATCATAAATGGCCAAGCAAAGTTTTCACATGCATATTGGGACATCTAGGCAAATGCATGTTAGGCTTCTAAACGTGTGTGTTATTTACGTGGTAGGTATAAATGATCACTGGAGAGCCATTATGGTCTATTATGTAAATAAGCATTTAGGGACTTTTGAAAATTTGTAATTATGATATTGCAGTAGCTGTAAATTGATTTTCCATAAACGTTTTGTGAGGCATTTGTTAACAGCACCATTAAAGTAAATATCTTAATTAAAACATTCTACCTTTAAAGAAGTCACTAACACATTTTAAATGCACTGGAAGGATAATCTGTTATAAAGTATTTCTCAGTTTGGTTTTGGATTCTGATACAGCACTTTCTTCAACTTGTTATTCAGTGAACAAAAAGGTATGAGAATGAGAACATAGCTCTAAGATCAAGACCGAATGGCCTTTACAACATGAGCTTTAATGGTCCAGGAGTTTTCTCTTCCTGTTTCCCTGTTTCTCTAGAGAAATATGTAAACATATTTATTTTGTATTAACCTTTCAAGTGGTTTCTTAGGGAGCAGGGACGGGGGATGGGGGGAAGAGATGTGTTTTAGATATTCACCTATGCCATCTTTACTACAAGGATAACCTCCTTTAAGAAGAGAGGTTTGAACTGGGGTCTCTTCCCAGAAAAGACATTCCTGTAAACCACAGCCTGGTCTGTAATGTCTTATATAGACCAGCTGCCTTGGAAGGTGGCACACAACAGTTTGTTTTCTGATGCAGCTGGTGAATAAAAAATAAATTGGGCTTTCTAAATTCTCTCCGAGGAAAATAAGTATGGGTATGTCTTATTCACATGCTAACACTGGGTAGATCTCACTGAGAGGAAGTTTAAGTAAGGCCTGAGGGCATGAGTCGTGGCGTTCTGCAATACAGAGTAAGGGATTCCTCAGCACGATTACAGAAACACCTGTACTGTTCAAAAATCCATTTCAATCTTTCTTACATCTCTTATGTCTGATTCCATGAGACAAAAGTAAAATTAAAATATTGATCAACTTCTTGAAAATATATTGTCTACTTACTTTCATTCTCTCATCCCTGAACTAATTTTGCGAAGATAACCCTTTTACCTGTTCTGATTTCTTATCCATTACATGAGGGTCAGAATACCAGTTTCAGTGCAGTCAGGAGATGTTTCTGTTTTTCCATTATATGGAAATGTTTAAGTAGGAAATAAATATGATTTTATGAGAATATATATTATTTATTATTCTAGAACTTTTAAATTTAGAGTGGATCTGTTATGAAGCAATCATGACATCATAACTTCCTCAGAAATCATTCACCTCTTCAGAAGTGCGTAAGAGTTCCAGAAGGAGAGATAGATTAAAGACATCACAAGAAGTTGCTAAATGGAACAACATGTAAAAGTTCACAAAAGTTGATCTGATCATATCATAGAAATACTGTATAAAATCCTCTGCTATAGCATTTCAAATAAGTTTCTGTTTTGTGCAAAACTGGAAGATGGTCATTCATCATCTGTTTGATGTGCTTTAGTCAGCTTCATCCACAACATTTAGACTTGGTGATTTTCTGAACAAGGTATCTCTTTATGCCTTTCTGTCATTCTCTTAGGTCTTAAAGTACTAGAAAATAATTCTCCTCTTGACCATTAAGGGCTTATTTGCAGCATAAGCAATACAGGGCTTCCCAGTCCATCACTTTTTCATGCTTTTATGTGTAGACATGACGGAGACTAGAGATGTAAAAAAGCCCATAGTCAAAAGTCAGACCTGTCAGAAATAACTGCAGGAGTAGCCTCTAGATTTTACACTCAGAGAAGAATTGGGAAAGGACAATTAAGAGGAAGAGAGCAAAAGACACACACAAGGACACAGAAAGAACACTGGGTCATCTGTCTACTAAAGAATGCTGTAAATAACCAGACAAACAAGTTTCAATATGTAAAATTGAGGTTAACTGATATGGTTATCATTTTCATTGTGTGGGGTTTGCATGAGGCTTTTTTTCACTGAATTCCTTTCCAAAACAACAGCAAGACCTACAAAGTTCTCAATTGATTATATTTATTTGTAAATAAGCTATGGTTCTGCGTCACTCTGATTTTTTTTTTTAACCTTTTTTTTTTTTTTTTTAAAAGGTGGTTGACTAAGGAAACAAGGCTTCAGCAATTGTTCTGGCATCTCCCCCTTTGTAAAATTGTCAGGTGCAGTAGAGGTTTCAAAGTAATTAACTTCCTACAGACTTTGAGAAAATAGACAGCAAAGCTGAGAAAGCTGAGAAAGATGACCTGTGTTATAGCAATGGGAGGCGGTAGCATGAGTTCAGCTGTGGTTTCAGACAGTAAAGAATCCTTGCTGTAAAGACTCACTGTTCATAGAAACACCTTTAAAATGCTTGTATTATGTTTTTGTCATCCTATTCATGCTTTTAGAAACTATATAATTTAAAAAAAAAGCCTCTTTAAGTCTTTCATCTATATAAACAGTAATTGATACGGTTGTTCAGAGGAGATGTAGAAAAACAACTGAAATAGGGAGTACTGGATACTGTGTTTTCCAACAGGAATCATGTGGTTTTGGGTAAGGGACACAGAGACGTCTATTTCAGACTAAACTTCTATAGCACTGTAAGTAGAGAGAATGTTTTCAGCAAATAGCATGCCAAAATGATAATTTTTCTTGTATTTTAGCTTGAATTGCCATAATTTAATCACACATTGCCCAAGATGCAAAACTTATCTGTCATTCATTTTTACAGCTTACACACTTTTTGAAAATAAGCAGAAACATTGTTAAGATTCTAATGACTGCTTTACTACCGCTTGTCATGAGAGCTGTAAACTGCCCTCTATTTTAAATCTGCTCTTTGGCATCGCTTAACCAACACTCTTGAGACCCTGTATTGTGTTTGCTTCTACTAATTTCCTTGAGTTAATTTGTAAGACTATAATTCACACTCAGGCTTCTCAGAACAAACAGCTTCCAGGAAATGCAACAGAAACTAGTCAACAAAAGCAGATGGGCATCCTGGGAATCTGGAGCAAAAATAATATAACAGAACACATTAGCAGTACATGCAGCTAGTTTATGCAGCTTTGTGATCTTATTACTATTACTTTCATCTTTTCCCTGCTTTTCCCTCTTCCCTTTATAGTCACATTTAATTGGTATATTACATTACCCCTCCCCGCAGGGCACGGAAAATAAAGGAACCTCAAGTGAGAAAAGAGCAAATGTGGTTTAAAACATGGGAGCTAAACCTAAGCAGAAAGTCAATGGCTGCAAAACTCAGCAAGTACCTCCCTTCCAACATCTGAAGGACAGAATTAGCCACCCAAGATTTCTACATCAGGAGAAAGATTTGGGAATAAAAGTGAGACAATCGCAGGTGTGCTCGAGGGGGTGTGAACACATAGATCACAGGGTGTAGCAAACAACAGAGTCCAGCCACGTTTGGCACGGGGCTCTCTTTGTACCTCCTGCTCAGCTTTGAACACAATAATTAAATTCATTGGACCAGAAAGAATCTATAGTTTAGTGGTCAGGGCACTCATCTCAGATCAGACCTCATTTCCAGTATTACTTCAATACCGACTGAAGCAAATCTATGTTATTTATTCCTTGTGTCAGAAACTGGAAGGGGGCTTCCCTCCCAGACTGAGCTCTCTAGCCTCAAGCCAATATAACTCCATCTAGTTGGCTTGTGCCAGCCAGAGCCTGGACACTCTTCTGGGAAGCATCCCAAATGTCTGAGCTAGTCACAGGTGAGCTGGAGGTAGACTTAGTGAATCAGGCCTCAGAGGCAAAAAGAAAGATACAGAACTGTGTTATTGAATCCAGCTAAAGGAAGCTGAAGAGTATATCTATTTACACTTGAGCAATGCTGGGCATGCTCTGAAGCAGAATTTTAGGTACAAAACAAACATTTCTGGTGAAAATTTAGATAGCTGTCACTTTCCACTTTAAGTCCTAAAATCTATAAACAAAAAGAGATGAGTAAATTTCTGCTTTTATTATTTCAGTTTGGATACCTACTTTCCATTCTAAGCCTTAGGACACAACAAAGTAAAAAAAGAAACAAAATTAAATATTTACCCTAGGGAAAAAATGAGATAAATTTCTGCATACTCAGCAGAGTTGATCAGCAACTAGTCTAATATTAAATATTTTAGGTAAGTAATAGATATTAGTATTTATAAATATTTAGTATATGAAATATTTAGCATAGGGTATTGTAAATACTTTTAAAAAACTATTTAAAATATATTCTATGATTTGGGAAGTGATGATTGTGTTACGGTTTTTGATCAAAATGTTTTGGGACAAATTCAAAGTCCTGCTGTTATTAATTTTTCCATACAGTAGGCTATTTTATACAGATCTATAATATATATCTCTCTAAATCTAATACACAGCAATCTTATGAGAAAGAAGAATCCATAGTTTTATTAAAAACAAAGTAAACCAAGTAAAATTTATCTTACTTTATATCAAGGAAGGATAATTATGAAAGATGCCAAGGAAAGCAAGTCTGCACTATGCTATCAAATTATTGCAACACATGTAGTATCTCATCTACTCTCTATCAAATGAGACAAGCTTCTGTTCATTTTCATCATAACAATAAATATGCATCAGTTAGTATTGGTACTTAGGGATTTGTTTCAGTAGACAATTATTGTGGAACTGGAGACAGAAAATGTCTAAAAACTAAAGGGCTACATAATCATATCTGTGACAAGAAATGGGAAGTGCACTCAAAACTGGTTTATTTTCATATTCTATTCAATTTAAATACGGGCAGAATTTGAAGTACTAATGTCTCTTCAAGTTTTCTTCCTATGACTGTGTGCATATGCACTTTTGTATCTTGAAAAATTGATAAAGACAATGAGGACATTACATTTTCTTAGAAAACTCTATTAGGAGTGGTATTCTAGGCAAATTTTGGCATAGGGTCCTGCCTAGATAATTACTCATCTGATTTTGTTGTTGACTCTCCTGCAGCACTAACATGGCTAAAATTCCCTTTAGGATTACTATGCAGTCTAAATGCATAACAATAGTAAGAACACTGCCTAAAACCAGAGGCTGATGTTAGTTGTAATCTGATTTACCAAAATAGTTTGGTGGATTTCATTTTGCAGTTCATTAAACAAGCTTACCACTATGTCAGAGGTATTCAAAGGAAAACAGGGGATGAGAAATTAATTGGTGTGCTCAGAACAGCATCTGTGTGTTAATGTTTATCTTCCCTACCTTCCATTAAAAACTAACTGTAGGTCCACTCCATCACTGCAGCCAGATCTAGTTTTAACTCAGATATTCAGGTCTGGTTTAGCCCAGGAAAGCAGGAGACAAAGTATCAGGGACTTTCTACTCTCATGTCACTCACTGTTGCTGAGCCCAAGCCACTGAATGGGGTAAGATTCAAGACACATTTAACCAGTGAGGTGGAGCAAGAGGACCCTCCATGGCCTAATACTTTAAAGCCATCAGCCTGGCAAAGAAATTCTACCTTCCACGACTGTTCTGAGAACTGTTCCTATGTATGATCCTGTATCTCCCACAACAAAACATATCAATTGACTTCATAATAAAGGCTAGAACTGATGAAGGCAGCAGAGAAACCTAATTTCTGCATTCTGATTAAATTAAGATGTCAGACATGTTAACCTAGTCAGTCTGGTCAATACTAAGTTGCTGTAGTATATACTGAAAAGTAAAACCACATATTAGACGTGCTTTAATTAAGAAATATAGAATTTAGGATTTCTAGAGTTAGGCAACAGCTTACATAGATATTTTTATGGTGCAGCCTTTTCTGCCTATGTTTTGCTTACACTTCAGCTTTAGCCTCTTAAATCCTTCTGGATATCACCACTGAAATTATATTTTGTTTTTAAATGGGACAGAAGAATATGATTCTTTTAATGAGGGTAGAAATAATAGAAGAGTTTCGTTTTAGTTTGTTGTCTGTTGATTCTTTATGCCTTTGTGTGTTTCTCTCCACACTGAACAGAGAAATAGTGGAAATCAAAAAGATATAGATTTGATATTATAATCACTCAAGTCAATAACACAGCTGTCTGATCTGAAGGGTTCAAAATTAAATCCTATAAGCCTCTGGGGTGTCATCAATAAGGGTGCAATTTGCCATTGACCTAAGAGGATCAGGATATCTGGTGAAAAAAAATTTATATATAGCACACAATTCCTGTCAGGCTCAGATACTCAAGTACAGCCTTTCAGAGAGAATTAATTTTTTTTTTAAATCAAGAAGGAGGGGGGTAAGCTAGTTGGTCATAATATAAAAGGTGGGGGTTTTTTGGATGCAAGTCTGTGTATGAACTTTGCTTTTGAAATAAGAGTGAACAACATGCACTAAGCAGATTTCCTAATTCTAGTTAATGTATGGAATAGGAAAGAATGCTAGAAATGAAATGCATGTTCTGTAATAGTACTTCTTACTTCTTTTACCTTCTTTAATATCTAATTTTTTCCCTGTCTGCTACTCACTGCTAAGCCCATTTCTCTCAGCTCTTTTTTCTCAGTTTAAATCTATTTTTATCTTATTGATGAGTCACTCTTCAGTGTGCAGTTTAACGCATCCTGTGTTTCTCCGGATGGTCTCACATGCTTTTTATATAAAGGAAGAGGAGGACTGTGTAATTGCATCGTGACTCTATTCTGTATCACTCTAAAAGGAAATTAAGGTGGTGTTTATTTATAGCCTGAAATATTCTTGATTTCTTTCTCCCTATCAAAATTTCCATCAGGTTCCTATGAGTGCATTTACACAGATCTGCTACTACCCTCACTCATAGCCTGTATAAATGCTGGTGTTTACGTGGTTATGTTGCTTGTCAGTTCAGCTGCAGCTGAAATCATTAAATTCTCATGTAATTATAGCAGTGCCATTCAAACAGCTAGAGTTAAGGTTGTGTCAGCAATTCCATTATAAATCCTTAATTTAAATGGCCTGCAATAACTCAACCATAAAACATGTTTTGAGCTAAACCTTGGCTTGTAAGGTTTCAGGCCAGGAGCAACTTCCTTTTCAGACAAAAAAAAAAAACAAACCACAAACAAACAAAGAAAACCCCACACTCTTTAATCATTTCAAGAATGAATTTAGTGCTTGTGAAAAGGATAACTTTACTGCCCATAACTGAGTTATGCTACGAGTCTGCAGTGACACAAGACGTGCATTACAGGTTTGCCCTGTTTTGCTTCAGTTTGACTTACAAGATTCTGACCCTATACGTTAAGAGAATTGTTTGGACTCTGTGTAAACTGACACCTGCTTTAAGGCTGGTAAAAAGAGACTCATTTGATGACAATTTTGGTAGTATATTAAGGGACAAACTAAATGCATCCACAGCAGCCAGCACAGGGGACTGGTGCCATCAAACTACATTTCATATGTTTTCAGTCACCAAGGGAACATTGAGGATAACATAGGCTGACTCTGAACTGTGACCTGGAGGTGAAAAGCTCTCGCTATTTCATTCTTAAATAATCTGGCTCCCTAGTTACTTGAAGCCTAATAAGGAGACAATAAAAAGGGACACGGACTGGGCAGGGGTAACACAACCATAAAAGTCACTAGTTCACAGAAACACAGAATGTTAG
>VZTO01026154.1:5417-18487 GCA_013400615.1 Syrrhaptes paradoxus
TGCTTTACGTGACTTAATTTTTAACTTTTTCTTAGGGATGGCATAGAATTTGCTTTTAAGGAGCCTAATCCACAAGGTGAGAGCCACCCACCGTTAAATTTGGCATTTCTTGATATTCTGAGTGAGTTCTCCTCCAAACTTCTCAGACAAGACAAAAGAACAGTGTAAGTATTTTCTTAATAATATTCTTAATATTTGTAATGATAACCATAAAAGACGTTATCTGAATAAATACGTATGTGTGTGTATTGCATTCACCTCAAGTGGACTCTTGGACACATTAAGATAATCTTGCACTAATGCAGTCAAATATAATCATAAAGGGTAAATTGTATTTATCCTTGTTGTTTTATGGTGGATGAACAGAAATATTCTGGATTTGCTGTTGTCAAGCCTTTTTGTTAACTAGATGAGGAGCATTGGATGTTAATTTCAGTAGTTACTTATCTTGACTTGTTAACATCTTGTTACAGGTATTTTGCATTTTTGTAATTATTTTTTCCATTTAAAGGTATGTTTACTTGGAGAAGTTTATGACCTTTCAGATGTCTCTACGAAGGGAAGATGTGTGGCTTCCTCTCATGTCCTACAGAAACTCTTTATTAGCTGGTGGGGATGATGACACTATGTCAGTGATTAGTGGAATTAGTAGTCGAGGATCTACAGTAAGAAATAAGAAGACAAAGCCAGCAACAGGGAAACGGAAAGTACCTGAAGGTGCCGAACTTTACTCACCTTAAAATTCACTAGAGTAGATATTTGTATAAACTACACATTGATCCCTCTTTGTTGGCTGGAGTGAATTTGTATGCTTTAAATTTTTCTTTTTAAAGAAAACAACAGGATAACTTCTGTGCATGTACATGTTTTAGTGGCAAAGCTATTCATTTGAAGAGTCTGAATAACATAACATTGCTTCACAAAAGGAAATAAAGGCACACTATGCATGCTGTGTTAAATCATGGAATATAAAAGTATTTTAAATACTGTAGCCAGTGTTTATAAACCCAGGCCTTTTGGGGCACACGTAAGACTTTGTGGCAAAAAGTAAAGAAGTTGATTCTCAGTAAGCAGGAAGTGTGTGCATTTAAGTTGTTAAACATGCAATTTTAGACTAGTTTGAAGAAGTTTACTGATGTCTTATGTTTCCTTTCAGCTGAAGAAAGCAGCAGTAGTGACAGTATGTGGCTGAACAGGGAGCAGACAATGCACACACCAGTCATGATGCAGACACCTCAGCTTACTTCCACAATAATGAGGGAGCCCAAGAGATTGCGACCTGAAGAAAATTATATGGGTGTCTATCCTATGCAGCCTGAACACCACCAAGCTCCACTCGATTACAAGTACGTAGATGAGTAGGTCTGCTTTGTGTTAGTGTTTATACACAAAACCAGTTTGTGTTTAAAATAGAATAATGGTCTTTTTAAGCACGCAAGTAACGTGGATGTTGGCTCAAAGGCAACAGGAAGAAGCCGCGCGACAACAGCAGGAGAGGGCAGCGATGAACTACGTCAAGCTGAGAACCAACTTGCAACACGCTATGTGAGTGAGAGTGAAGTGTTCCTTCAGTGGTTTGGGGAGGGGAGGGTTGGTTGTAGTGTTACCCTGTATCCTTTAAGAGGGATACGTGTTCTAGTTCTTGACTGTTTTCTGACTTAAAATTTTAAGTTGCCTTAGAAAAGCAGAGGTGACAGGGCATACTGAGGCATTTAGCAGAATAGATTTGTTTGATTTCTTGCTAATTTTTGAACTTAGATTCAAGAAAAAATGAAATAGTAGTGAGCTTTGTAATAAAGGGAACTGGGTGTTAAACTGAATGCTGTCTGTGGCAGATATATGTAATTAATGCAGCATATGAGACATCTTTATGTATTCCAACCACAGAATCATTTTTAGAAACACAACAGTAAAGATGAGTTTTAAAATAGGTGTTCAGTGTGTGAAGCAGAAAGTTTCTGATCAGTTGAATTCTACTCTTACTTTCTCCTTTGACTTTTGAGTTGTAAGTTTAGAGTTCAACTGCTTTTTTTATTTAAAGAAGTATTTTTTAATTAAAAAATAATAAAAAGTATTCTATCTAATGGAATTATAATTTGTTGGCTGTTTGTTACTGAACATTAGCTTTTTAAATATTCAGATGAACTTAACTTGATTTAGTGCTAAACAATATGCTCTTTCTTTTCATTCCAGTCGACGTGGCACAAGTCTAATGGAAGATGATGAAGAGCCAATTGTTGAAGACGTCATGATGTCATCGGAAGGCCGGATTGAAGATCTCAATGAAGGCATGGATTTTGACACCATGGACATAGACCTAGTAAGAAATCGACTTGTCTTTTTAGTGGATTTTGGATTTGTACTTCTGCTTTTAAACTAGGATATTTTAATCAAATTTTCCTTTTGGTGAAACTGAAAAATCATTCTTGTTGATCTCTACATTCTTAAACGGCTGTATAAGGTGCCATCTGTTCAGACTGCCATGCGAAAAGCAGGAACGCTTCCTGTAATAGCAATGGGAGAGATGAACATTTATCCCCAGTAAATTCTTACCCCTTGAGAGTTCAACTTCATTTATTACAGTTTAAAACCATTTTTTTTTCTGAAATTACAGCTAACTTGTTTATTTGCTTGCTTTCTAAAGCCACCATCAAAGAACAGGAGAGAGAGAACGGAACTAAAACCGGATTTCTTTGACCCCGCTTCAATCATGGATGAATCGGTAGGTTAACTTACATAAGAGGAAAATAATGTAAAATTAGTCGTAAGTTTACAGTACTCTCTTACTTCAAATTTTGAATGGAAAGAATGCAATCTTTAGGTTGTCTTCGTTAACTTATTGTGGCAGACTGGTACAGTCAGTGAAATAATTTCTGCTGTAATTCAGCTTCATAAATTCTAAGGTAGTCAACGTTCTTTGCAAGTTTATAAGATTTTTGCTCTTAATACTTTATATGTAGCTATGTAAAAATCAAAAACTTTTGAATCTGAGAAGAAAACACATCTGGTATAGAAAAGAGCCTTGCAGAGGTTGTTAGCAAAGAGCTTTAAAAAAAAAATTATTGTGCATATGCAGAATTAAAGGCAAGTTTCCTGTTGTGATGAGCTTAGTTGAATGACTCTGATGTCATTACTAGTTGTCACCATTGGATGGTTTGCAGCTTTTTTTAAAAATTGGCATATTTACTTTTGTGCATAAATAATAGAGAAAATAGATAATAGAGATAATACAGATATCTGTTTATAGAGATGAGAGGTATTTTTTCTTTCCATATAAAGTTTTAGGTCCAAAACATCCGAAGTCTGTAGTTTCTGCTTGCAGTTGCCCTTTTCCCCGACTTGATAAATCTGCAGTCTCTATTCTCTTTTAAAAATCTGCATGAGGGATTCCTTCTGTCTTGAACCACTTGTAAAGTATGCAGACATTTTTGACCTTGTGTAGCTGGTACAAAATTACACTGGAAATAACAAGCTGCAGCAAGCCAGCAGAGGACAGTGCAACAAGGCTTCCTGGGAATCTTGGACAGCTTGGTGGAATTTGGAAGACGGTTGTGTATTTTTNAGTTCTAATAGATTGGCTGCTAGCTAGGTTTCCTTCTTATTACTTCATATTTGTCATTCAGTCATCATCCCGGATGAGCCCGGGGTTTGCCAGGCGCTCCGTGGTTGCAGTGTGGGACTGTCACCACATGATGGCAGCCGGTCACAGTGACATTTCTCTGACAGCTCTGAGGTCCCAGCGGTGGCCGCAGGGTGCCCGCAGAGCCGGCTGTGCGCTGTCCCTCTGCCCGGAGACAGCAGGGGTGCGCTGACACCAGTCGGTGTGGGCAAGGGCCACCATCCAGCAACCCTTCCTCCCAGGCAGGACACAGCAGGATTGCAGAGCACAGCTGCATCACAGAGCACAGCCGCTCTTGAGCGTAAACCCCCCCTACATGAGTTTAGCTGCCTAAGTGGGGAAAGCTCTGCTAATAGTTTAGGAGACAACATGAATCCATGTTAAATCAGAGCTGAATTTATCAGTCAATATTTTAAATGTATAAAGCCAATTTCATAAATACAAAAAAATCTTGGATAAAGTTAATTTGCTTTATTCATATAATTTATTTTGGAGGTCCATTACTCTTGGAGTTGTTGTACTTGTTTTTAGTAGACCTAGACATAATAAAGCGGTTTAATTTATCAGATGCACATGGTTTATGATCAAAATTTGAGTCTGTCTTCTCATTTTTTGAATGCCCAGTTATTGCTGGCACCAGAGGAAGTTGTGTCTTAGTGTGCTATATTGTGTGGTACGTCCCAAGTGAATTTAATACCAAGAACAGAAAAAATTGTTTTGTAAACCCATTTATTTGAACAGCAGTGTTGAGGTTCTGGAAAATTAAGTCTCTCACGGCTCTTTATGATTTTATAAAGTCCTATAAAAGCTAGGACAGTCACTAGATCTGGATCTTCTGGGGTGTTTTTTTGGCCCATCAGTGATGATACCTCCTTTCATTGGCATAGAAAACTACACGCCTTGCTCCCTCATGGGAACTGGAAACTGGTTCTTCATTTCAGGAAAGCTGTTTCTTCATTTTATCACACAGTCCCCTGAAGGACAATATTTTGATTTTACCTGATTATTGTTAGATTTTTTTTTCTACTGGCTTCCTGACAGAGTTGATATATTTAATAGGAATATTAAGCCTCTCCACAGCTGCTGCGGGATGACCTCTTGTTTTTATGAACACAAACACAGCAGCAGCCAGTGCATAAAGTGTTTTGTCCCAGGCTTAGATGCTGGAAACTACACACTTGATTTCAAGCTAAGGCTTAGAGAATGCCATTGTCAGAGAAGTCTAAGTTAGGCAACTAGCTAAAAACTATTTTGTAATTATTACCTAAAATAATGAAAGCACAGTCTTTAACACATTCCTACTGGATCTAGTTAATTTCAAGTGTGGGAAAAATACTTTCTAATGAATGAGGTGCCCTTTGCATATTATTACATAAATCAGAAGTGTGGTGAATCTGGTTTGGAAGAAAAATAAACTTATAATGCCTTAACATATCTTGAAGTGTCTTAATCTTAAATCATATACTAATTGCTTTGTTTTTGTTAAATGTGCAGTAGACTACAAATTGACACCATTTCTAACTTTTTTTTTAGGTTCTTGGGGTGTCAATGTTTTAATACCAGAGCAGCAAATAAATCAGTGGTGAAGTCATTTTCTAAGTGGAAGAGGAAGTTTTTCAATACAAAATTGTGGTAGATACAGTGAAATTCTGAACAGATTTTTCTCTAAGGAGAATGACATGCTTTCAAGATCAAGTGCATTGAAGGGGCAGTTTTGTTTGCCTGAAAAAAAAAGAAATGTAAAGGACAAGTAAACAATTTGAGGATAAGCTACACTTTTTCTTGGGGAAAAAAAATCAATATTTTATTTATGTGCTATCAGTTTATTTCTGGATCATAAGAAGTATTCCCTCTGAGTTTTAATCTTAACAGTCTGAGAGGTGTTTGGTACACATTTGAGCCCCTCTCTATACATTTGTTGTCTATACTAAGTAATCATGAGCTCTGCTGGATTGATGTTTACATCGGTGAACTGAAATAATAGATGGATTGGTTTTCTTACAGTGATAGAACCAGAAGAGTGTCAGTATTTTGAAATAAATGCAAACTTCATCAACAGAAGGTTTGTATTAATTAATCATGGGGAAAAAATACATAAAGCAGAACTTTAACCGCTTTTTAATCTAAAACACACTTTTATTCCAAAAGCTTCATGCTAGCCTTCTCAGAAAGGTCCATAAACTATGAACTACCAGAAAGTAACAGATCTCAGTCATGCTTGCCCATTACCAACCCTGAAAGTTTGCTTGTCCTTTAAGAAAAATGTAATGTTGTGAAATTCCTTCCAGTAGTGCCACTGTATTTTGTCTCCAAATAAAAGAAGCTTATTGTAGTATGTTTGCAGAAAAATTCTAAACAAAAATTATACAGCTTATTAGAGTGTGGGAATAGGGATCTAAATTTTAAATAAAATTATATATATATATAAATTGGTGCTGATTTTATAATTGCGCAGTTTGTTTAGTTTTTTCTTACTTTTAAATTCCAACTTAAAATTATGAGGTTTCAGAAATATATTGAAAGTTTAACAATGTTTAAAAATAGAAGAGCATGAGAATTCATGCTTTAAAAATGATTTTTAAATTTGTATTTTATATTGTTTTATCTATCTGTCTTTGCAAGCAGTCTTCAGGTTAAAGATACTTCTAACAGGTTACAGTACATTTCCTCTGTATGTAAATTAGATTGGATAATAGAAGTTCATAAACAACCCATAATATTCTTTGAAAGCTAAGCTTTAAACTTCATTTTGTGTCCATTCACAAATAAATTAAATTTGGTCTAAAACAGAAAGTGGATCTATGCCATTTTGACATCAACTCATTTTGCAAGGCTTAGGCAGCTAGACATCATTTTAAAGGAAATATTAACTTATATTACATATGTATATTTTTTGTCAGTTGTCTCTCAGTTCTTGAGGTATATTATTTTAATCATTCCATGCCTTAATATGCTTGCAATACAAGAATCTCCCCAAATGGGTGAATACAAAAAGGCTTCCTGTTTTTAGACTCAGAAATTAAACATTCGGCTGTGGTAGCCAAAAACCATAGATTATCTAAAGGATCATGATAAAATATAATTATTTTACTAAGTCATGAGGTAACAACAAACTCAAAACTAGATCTGCCTAACTCATTTTACATAAATAAATACTCTCATGTCTAAAAGTACTGCCTATATTGTTTTTCACACCACTGCATTTAATAGAACTGCTGAGAGGACTGTATATATGATTTTAAACTTAAGTTGATTTTTCTTACTCTTGAAGGAGTGTTTCTTTGTGAAAGCAGTTCTTACAGCTTTGTTTTCAACCAGCTAAAAATGTTTTATATATTTACCTTAACCTGTTGTCCTCCACATTCTATTGTCCTAATTGTACTGTTTTCTGATTTGTATTTATGTCTTGAGACAGTAACTTTTTGAATAAAAATAAACCTACAGTATGTTGTATGTTTGATCTTTTTAAATTGGGGTTAGGGGAGGACAGTGAAGAAAGGGGTATGAGTAATGCAAATGTTATGTTTATAATAGAGATCAAAAATCTTTTTCCATGTCTTTTAAGTGTTTGTCTCAGAGTTGGGATAATGTATGGAAAACTGCACTGTTTTATATTTGTAATAAATTGTACAAGTTTTTAAAATGTGAATAAAGCACTAATTGGGTAATAATTTAAAGTAGAAAAGTTAATGCAATCATGATTGTTTTAAATATGCTTTAATTTGAGATAAACTTGTTAAAAGAATTAGTGTAAATACAGAGTGAGCTTTTCGAGAGGTTAGTACCTGCAAATAAAATTTTTAAAATTTCTATAGAATTTTACATGCCAAGAAATCAATGGTTAATTATTTTTGTGTTACGTTTTTTAAAGGTCTATCAATAGCCTTTCTGTTGGTTTCTTTTTCTTACTGACTTTTATCTGACGTTATTCAGAATGCTTTTGATTCAGGCATTGGAGATACTGTGTATAGTCCAACTGAAACACCACTACAAGCGTATGCTGCTTTCCGTTTATTAGATTTCTTACACACCTGATAAACATTCTCAGCTTAGTTGGCAAGACAGCAAGAAAATGAGGGGAAAAACCCCAAACATCTTTTGCCCTCCTGCTCCCCTCTCCTCAACTACTGAGCAGCTCTGGCTGTGGCTTGAAAACTCCTTTCTGTTACAAGGAGTTTCGTTTCAAAATCTTAGAGATGATACTGTCTAAATTCTGCTGTAATTTCAATAGTATCTTGTGGAAAATGGTTTTAGTAGATTCTAAGTTTCTAACACAAGAAAAATACCTTCACCATACAATGTAAAATCTGTTCTACTGACACCATTTTGGTACAGAAGCCTTTAATTGAAAGAAGTTTGAGTTTTGAAGAGATACGTGATAAAAATCTAGAAAACCACAAACAATTCAGAGAAAGTAAAGCTTCTAGCTCACCAGAGAGGCCACAGAAGATATCAACACAGAATGAATTTCAAAGGAATAGTCTTCACGCATTCTGTAAGAAATATTTCTTGATATTAAACAACCAAAGACAATATGTAAGAAGTTAGTGTAGTTTGTTTTCTCCCTTTGGATGGTGTGGTGCCGATTCCTGTAGCTCTTTAGAGCCCAGTATAGCTAATAACTTACTCCTCTCTGTTTTTCTGATAGTTCACACACACACTTGTCCTAGCATGGGATTTCAGGATACCAGTACTGTTAACTTTAGCTTCCTACCCATAAAAAGCCTACTGAATTTTTTGAGATGCTTTGATTCACAGTCATGTTTTGCTGCTTTTCAACCTATAGATACCTTATTATTACTTTTTTTTTTTGAATAGCCTGATGAATGTCATGGGCTTTTTCATTCCTTGAAGCATTTGTCAAAATTGTCAGTTTGTGCTTCAGAATTCTTTTGATAAAACACAATTGGTTCTTTAAAAATACCCTCATTCCTCCTTAACTGCTTTAGTTTAATTTTCTTTAATAGATTTATGATACTGAAATGCAGCTTATACCATTCCCTCATTTTTCATAAACCTAAGACCTAGTAGTGAGACTGTTTAATTTCTGGTATTTATTGGCATCCAAGGGGGATCATACCTTTGATGGAGATGGGTGGTGACACGTACTTGGAAAACAAGGTAATGTAGGACAAAATATTCTATAGCAATTATTCTATAGTAAGAATTCTATTTTTAAAAGTAACAATACAGTGTCAATTGCGTGTCATTTTCCTCAGCTGTCTTCCTCTCCTATATCCTTTTTTCATGTTGCTGAATTTTCTTGAATATATTTGAGTAAATCTTAAATTTCTTATTTTTTTTTAAAGTTTATAACAGCTAAACTTCGAGTCATTATACAATCTTTGTAAACGAGTGCCTTCCAACTAGAGATTCAGTTGCTTTTTTTTGTTGTGTTTTTAGTAGCTGCTGCCATATTTTCTGGATGTAAATCATAGTGGCAGTACGGTGGTAAGAAGCTATAACCATGCCCAAAAAATGATCCAAAGCAGGTTAAAGTGCATGGATGGCTCTCTGATGGAACCTGGCATGAAAACTTCCCTCTTCATCTAGACAATATGTACAGTTCTATGTACTGCTTGTGTAATGTCTGCTAAGCTTTTCCAAGCATTTTTTTATTGGAAGAGAAAAGTCCATTGTATTTTGTCCATATTAACTATTTTTCTCGAAGAAACTGCATTTGCCAGTTTTAAAAGTGAAATTTGTGTTTAGTTGGTAACAGCTTGAGTTCTGCCCTTTTAGAAAAGCTATTTTAAGAAATTATTACACCAAACTGTAAATCAAAATAATAAAACCTCTAGGGGTCCTAGAACATCTCAGATTAGCAAGGGGATATGAAGTTGGTAGTTAGTTCATTAAAGTATTCAAGTATAAGGTTTTGGATAAATTGATTAATTAGTTCCTTGTGTGGGTAATGACAGGTTAGATCAATGCGAACAGCAGCAGTTCGTTTCAAATGTGGTTGGCTGTGGACATCCCTAGAATGATCTCTTGAGTAAGTGACCCGTGTTTATTTCCACTCTGAGTTCCTTTGAGAAAGCTTTTTAAATTTTTTTCTTTTCCTCAGGTACTTACATAGTTACGATTTGTCAGAATTTTAGCAGAGGTGGTGTCCTTGTGCTTACTTAGCCCTTCTCTACGCTGCTCATTCAATACATCTGACCTCAGACTTTTTCCGTGTACCTTTCTCTCCGAATTGCCTGGAACATCTGTCAGCAGGCATTGTAAGACCGAGGTTCCTTGGGAATTGATACCAGCGCTGTGCCGTAGTAAATGCACTTAATGGTGTGGGTTGGCTCGGAGCTACAGCACGTATGACGGGGCTTCATCTCAACCTTCTGATCTTGCGCTGCTCAGCCCGAGTAGTTATCTGATGGAGTGCTTCAGCCTTTGTTGGCAGCTCCACGTGAAACCTCTTACTTACCACACCATATGGCCATTCCAGGAAGCCAGGCAATTTGCTGTTGCTTTTTAAATAGCAGTTAAACCACAGCTCTTGAGTGACGTACGTGCAGTCCTCTTATTATTTTAACACACTCTTTTCACGGGTTTACATTCTGTTTTCTACTTTTCAGACTGCTGAACTCTACCAAAAGCAAAAAAGCAAACCACATCCACTTGTTTTTCATATCATACACAAAAAGCACTCGAAGATGTGCCGTATCTTATATTTAGCCTGCTTCATCTTCAAATACTGAGCTGTCTTTCACCGAGCTGTTCGTACTTATCAACTGACAAAACCTGTCTTTTCATTATTTCTGTTGCTGGCTTATAATCTTCTGCATCTTGAAAAGCAGATTTTTGGGGGCGGTTTTCTAACCGAAGCTTCCATTGCAGCCAGGAATTGACGTGCTCTGAGAAACCCAAACCCGGTGTGGACTGGGGAAGTGGCTTTGTCACTGAAAACACTCTTGTCCTTTCCATCCTGTTGGAGGTACTGATGGTGTTATGGTTTAAGGGTGTATTGTGTAAGTGCTTGCAGCTGGAGAAGCCTACAGGGTTGGACTGTTGGTAGTTTTCCCTGTTTAGGAACTATTTTATTTTTTTCTTGTTCATATCAGTAGCAGGTACTTGGTGAACGCAGCTTGTTTGAAGTGCCATGAAGCTAAAAGGAACAGATGTTCTGCTTAAAGTTGCTTTCATTACAAATATTTTTTTTTAAACCTTGCAACACTTCATCTTCCACTTCAGAACGACTTTTAACTTTCATGGTTCTCTAGCTCACCTGGGTTGGATTTGTAGATCTGACGGAAAGAAGTGGCACCCTGTAGAACAGGGAGGCTGCCGCGGATGTGATGGTAGCTGTTTGCCTTACCTTCCTTTTCCTGGGATTCACGTTGAGTTAACCAAGGAGAATAGCTTGTCCGTGTTCCTTATGGCTCGCTACTGACTTGTGTCAGATTGTGGCTGATCCACAGATTTTGTGGATGTAGACAGTTTAGAAGTATAGTCTCTTCATGCGCTGTTCCTTTAGTTAACAGTATTAGATTTAGGTCACTTGATCCATTATTAAAGTTCAAGAGACATGTCTGTTAGTCTTTTCTTAAATCCCTACCTGCAAGGAAAGTCAAGTTTCTAATTTTTTTTTTTAATTTGCTTTGCTGTTCATCTCTCATCCATTTACCGGAAAGGACTGCTGCGTGGAGCGGTGCGTCGGACCAAACCACACCGCTCCGTGATGTATAATCACAAATGTGGCAACGTGGCAGGAGGGGTTTTGCGGGTGGATAATGACTCCTGTTCTGCAGAACACAAACAGATGAATGCACAAATCACAGATCCACTTTACACCAGCGTAACATCAGTCCCGAGAACACGATGCTCTGACCGGTCATGGTATGAGGTGTGTGGTGCCCATCTCTGCTCTGAAGGGGTAATTAATTATTATTCCTCTGTTAGCTTGTCACCAAGCTGCCAGTGCAACCCTGGGTCAGCCACCTTCTGACCCCACCACAAAGACTATCAAACAAGTTCCCCTTGCTCTCCAGTTCATTTTAAATTGGTCAGTGTGGTCACCTTGAGCTGGGCAAATGCATCGGGTCTCACCTGCCTGGGGACTGAGATAAATTTTTTTTTTTTTTTTTTTTTTTTTTTTGGTCAGAAAAATGTTAGAGAAATAAACCAGCTTGGTTTTGGGCCAAAGTTTCCAGACCACTGTATTCTAGGAATAAAAAGATTTAATACATCAGCATAAGGTATGCCTCCTATCCCTGAGGGACTTGCTGGGAGAGAGGACAGGAGACACTATACTGCTAACGTTTTACCCGAGACATCTTTTTCAAAAAAACTCATTAGTAGTCCTAACTCATTCCTACCTAGTTTTTGAAGAAGTCCTGAAATAAGGACTGAAAATGTCACTGCTTGTATTCTCCACTCGCAGCATGAACTTAGCTGGTCCCTCTTCCTCCTCTCTGTGTGCCCCTGGTACGTACAGAGCAGCACCAGTCAGTGGCTGTCCCCGTCCTCGGGCGCTGCTGTGTGTGATGGACGGTGGGCAAAAGGGTTTGTTCAGGGGTGATGCAAGGGAGGGTGGGCAGAAAACAGGATACCCTCCTTGACCTGCAGGCGTTGAGCAGGATGATTATTTTCTCAATTTAAGAACAGTGACTCTTTGGTGTAGCAATAGACTTTCCATTCAGATTTAAGGTACAAAGGAGGGTGCGTGTTACTGCGTCCTCATTCTGGGGAGCTGAGACTTGTCTTTCACGGCAGATAAATCAACTGATGCTTGTGGTACAGCCGGTTACAAAGAATTCTGCTTTCAAAGGATGATGCTAGCAATTATGCAAAGTAAAGCTCAAGCAAGTGATAGCACACAGCTCAAATCAGTGCCGCGTTTTCAATGGGATGCCTTGTAGCTTTTGCAAAAGCCAAATTAAAGTATTCTGTTTTCATTCTAGTACCGTAGCATTTGGGGATGAGACTTCCCTGACTTTGCATGAGAATCAGATCTGGATAGATAATTTGTGGTAACTTATTCATTGAATTTGGCCGCTTTGATTTGTTCAAACATTGGGTGTTTTTTCAGTTATTTCTGATGCTACTATCCCTGACTGAGATTCAGGATTTTTTTTTTTCTGTCACCCTTCCAATGTACAGGGAGCTTTTCTAGCTGCCTTTGGTCCCTGTTGTCCTTTTTTTTTATATCATGTTTGGAGAACCAAGGCTTTTCAACGCTGTTCAGTGTAGCTTGACCCCTAACACATCAGTGAGCGAAGATAACTTTAAGACAGCGCCTAGTCTCCAACCTGATGGAGGAAAGGTTGGAAGTATTTGTTCAAAATGTTGTTAAAACGACAGAATATTTGTCACAACATCCAGTGTGGTTGTAATTGTTAATAAGATTGTAGAATCCTAGAAATATTGATTGGAAAGGATCTGTAGGGATTGTCTAGCCCAGCATCCCTCTGAAAGTTGAAGTCAGCCTGAACGGAGCGGCTTTTTCACAGCC
>VZTO01026155.1:0-23762 GCA_013400615.1 Syrrhaptes paradoxus
TCCAGGCGGGAGATCAGTCGCTGGAGGTGGCTGATAGTCGCTGCTCTCCTTGGTCACACACACGCTGGCGTTGCGGCTGCTTTTGGGGACCACAGGCTGTGAAGGGACAGAGCATCCTGCTCCGAGCAGGGGTGGCTCTGCCTCTCCGTGCCTTTACCGGCCAGAGGTGGATGCAGCTGCTGCTGTGATAGCTGGAAGCTGCTGGGATCAGAATAACAGTGCAGGCTGACATTTCTGCAAGCTTTCCTGCTTAAGATGAAGGTAATGGGCAAGGATTGTCTCTTCCTTTGGTCTTCAGGAGTCCTCGGAGATCATTGCTAGCCTGTATGTTGTCGTGGTTTGTATGTTGTGGGCTTGGAAGGATCAGATTGTGGGTAAGAATTCACCCTTCTTCTCCTTTACACCTGCTTCTAAAGATATTGTGATTATTGCACGTGGCTGCTGATTATTGCACGTGGCTGCTAACTCTTGCAGCATGGAAGAAGAACAACAAAAAAAAAAAAAAAAAAAAAAGAAAAAGCTGCCAAGTGCAGACTCTTAGCCCTGAAGCACAGCAGTGCTCGCTGCTTGCTGGTGTGTGCTGTATTTCCCCCACACGCCCAGCACACAGCTCTGCACGTCTCCGCAGAGGGTCTCCGCCAAGCCGCGGATGGTGAGTTCAGCTGGAGACTTGACCCTGGGTGATGGCGAGGAGATGGTGTCTGCAAGGCGGCGGGTGAAGGGCTGTGTTGAAGAAAATGCCCCGACAGAAGCAACACAAGGACTCCTGTTGTAAGCCTCGTGGCAGGAAGCACTGGAAGAACACAGCAAAACTAAAGGCAGCACTTATTGAAGCAACGAAGCATCTATTTTTATTCTACAGCATGTAACAGACCCATGCAATGAGCTTCCACTGATGGATGGCTAACAGGGTCCAAAGGATGAGTAGAGACTTCTTTAAAATATTGTCTGTTTTCCAGGGGCAGCATCCACTGTTTATTAATCAATTATCAATGAGCAACTTGTGTCCTTATCTGGCGCTTCCCTGCAGTAGATGCTCTATTGATGAGAGAGCCGGTCCCAGCTCTAAGGCATTAAAAAAACTGCATACCAGTTCCAAGAAGGTATGGGAGCATTGGTAATGAGATGTCACTGCAGCTCCACCTTTGCTATGTTGTTATTTGTGCTTTAAAAAAGAAAAACAAACCAAAAAGGGGCTTGGGAGAGGCAGCCACAGCCACAGCAGGGATGCTGTCGGTCAGAGCACATCTCACAAAGGTTGTTTGTTCAGTGCAAGCTGAGAAGAGACACTTGTAAGGGTACTTCTGCAGGCTGCCTGGTTTCATTCCAGCGCCAGAGTGAGTAGGAAGCGCGAGAGCCAAAACCCAAGGAAGGTGCAGAGAGGAGCCAAGGCACCGCATCTCTCCCTGGGACAGAAATGAGTCTGGACGCTGTGTGCCGTCCCTCCGAGTGTCCCAGCAGAGCCCAAGTTGTGGTTTCTCTTGCAGGAAGGCAGGCTCAGCAGAAGAAGTGGGTTATTTACTGGCCTAGAGATGCTTTTATTTTCAACTGCGATATTTTTCAGCTATCTCAACGAATTTAGGTCAAAGACTCTGCTACGCAGCGTAGTCCCGACAGTATCAGGCTGTAGAGAGCCCTTGTTGGGTAGCATGGAGGTAAGGGTGATGGTATTTATTGTATTTCTGCTGCTGTGAAAGGTGACGAAGCATGGCCTTTGGTTTCAGGGCTTGGATATAGAGGTGTTTGGGAGCTGGCATCAAGAGGGGAACTGACCCGAGTCAATTCACACAATTGTCGGGATGCTGTCACGGCTGCCCGACAACGAGCTCTCTGTCTTCCCCCCACCTGGGTAAACCCCCAGCAAGAGGCTCTTCCTTCCCTTAGAGGGAGCTCCAATACCAGGTTCCTCTCACCTCCTAAGAGGACAATTCGCGTGAAGAAGCGCATCCAGCAGCCGCCTTTCCCCTGGCCGGAGCCCCTCTGCTCCCACCTTTTCTTTCCCGGAGCCCCCGTCTGTGTTTCTGCCTCGAAATCCCCTTCCCACAAAAGCGGATCCACAAAAGCCGAGGCTCTCGGGACTCTCACCTGCCTCAGGCAATGGTCTGGTCCCATCTCAGCTGGCTTTGGGAACCTCTCCGGGAGGACCAAGCGCCGCGGACTCGAACACGGACCTTGAAGGACATGGACACACACGTCCCATCACGCACGTGTGGGTTTTTTTCTCACAACAAATACTTTTGCCTGAAAAAAAAAAGAGATTTTTAGATGAAAAAACCCCCAAACTAATGAAAAAAACCCCAAACTAACGAAAAAAAACCCCAAACTAACAAAAAAACCCCCAAATTAACAAAACCCCCCCAAAGCTGAACAGAACACGCCCCGATATTTTTCATGTGCTGGGCCAGAAACCTAATTTCTGTCGGAAGACTAATCCCATGGGAATTTTTTGAGCAGCTCAGAGAAGCTTCCTGGCTTTTTGCTGATCCTTTGAGTGATCAGATCCCCGCCTTTAATCCTTTGCTTTATTCTATTTTTGCCTGTTATATATTGTCATTAAGGCACAACATATACCGAGGATTAGCACCTTGTGTCTGTAGCGGGGATTTCGCCTCAAGCCTTTCTTTCTCTCAGATGTGATCATGAATATTCACGGCTCTGTCAAACGCTGTCCAGGTGTTCCCCTATAAATATTCACAAACCGTTGTTGTGTGTAAGCATAAATCTACATTATCTAAGCATGAATGTGGAATTGGCCGGATAGATCATGAATATTCATTGTCTAAATAGACCCTGAGTTGCCCGTCAATTGTCTCACATTTTAGCAGCTTGATCTAATGGTTCTTTGACAAGGTCTTCGCAGCTTTACCGGTGACTGCTCAGAGGGGAGGCGATAAAATTCCTCATGGTGCAGGGTGGTCACTGATGATGTTCTGCTGAACACACCAGGTGAACACAAAGCCATTCTGCACCTTCCTTCTCAGGGAATAAAATGAGGGAGAACATGGTCAGCCTGCCCTCTGAATTCCATCTTGTGTGTTTTCACCCTGGATTTTCTCTAGGCTCAACTTGCTTCCTTTGTAAGTCAGGGCAAGATTCCTGCTCCTCTCAGGACCCCTGCCTCACCCGGGAAACTTCTATCAGATACCCCCATGGTGAGGCAGGAAGAAGTTAAGACCTTGTATTTGACCGTTCGATTACAACTGGAAAAATCAGTCAAACTTTAGATCTTTTAGAGATCTACGGTGCCCTAAAAGTACTTGTGGGTTGTTGGGTTTTGGTTTTTTTTTATTTGTTTGCTTGTGGTTTGTTTNGAAATGAGGGAGAACATGGTCCCGTCAGCCTGCGCTCTGAATTCCATCTTGTGTGTTGTCACCCTGGATTTTCTCTAGGCTCAACTTGCTTCCTTTGTAAGTCAGGGCAAGATTCCTGCTCCTCTCAGGACCCCTGCCTCACCCGGGAAACTTCTATCAGATACCCCCATGGTGAGGCAGGAAGAAGTTAAGACCTTGTATTAGACCGTTCGATTACAACTGGAAAAATCAGTCAAACTTTAGATCTTTTAGAGATCTACAGTGCCCTAAAAGTACTTGTGGGTTGTTGGGTTTTGGTTTTTTTTTTTGTGTTTGTTTGCTTGTGGTTTGTTTCAGGTTTTGTTTTGTTTGGTTTTTGGGTTTTTTTGCCCAAAAAAAGAAGATGAGGATGTCTGGATCACGTGTAAGTATCTGCCGTGTCGAACCTGGAGGTGTCTGACTTTCAAGGAAGTACTCCTACTTTCTGTCCCTCAGATTTCTTTTGGTGAAGTGGGAGGTGTCCATTGTTCTTCCCAACCAGCTGAGGAGCAATACCCTACAGCATGGGTTGCTCAGAGCTGGAAACAGCAAGCACGAGCAGAAGAGTCTCCCAGACACTGTAGATAAGTCGACAAAACAACCAAAACCTCCAGGAACTCTGGATCAGAGCTGGGCCAAATAAAACTGGCAGGAATTTGGCTCACTGCCCCAAAATCCCGGTCAGGCTTGGATCTACACCCATCCTCTCCACAGGCTTCTCCCCAGGGTGAAGGTGAAAACCAGAGTGAGAGCTCAGTGCAATGGAAATCCTGCTCCATGCACCGTATCGGAGCAAAATGAACTGCTCCACTGCAGTTTAATTAAAACTCAGAACGTTCTGGTTCTCTCCATCCCGAGTACATCCAGCTTAGCCAAGCCTTGCGTTTCCTTCATCGCTGCTGCTTTATATCCTGTGTGAAATGCTCCGGGCAGGAATCAGCAGCCAGCGGAGCAGCCAGGGTGCACGCCATCCAAATTCTTCTAGTGCCTGGTGATGGTACGAGTGAGAGGCTCATTGTGCCACAACGCTCACGATGCTGGAAAATCTAGCAGCTGCTACCTGCAATTGCAAAAGTGTCAGGAAATCGGCTGGTGGTGCTTGCTTTGATGGTGCAATCCTCCTAACATGCTTTTTCCTTGACGGAGGGTTTCTTGCAGAGGAACTGGGTGCAGCGAAAATTCTCTGAGGTTGACCAGTGGCTGCAATATTGATACCTGTGATAATGACAACACCGTGGGCTTCAGAGCAGCATTGTCTCACAGGAGGGGCAAATAATAACTCATAAATGAGTCCCAAAGCATGATAACTGTGGTTACAACAGTTTTCCCCACTCTCTTTTAATGCTTTGATGCAAAATGAAACAGATCCACGCCCCGCTGGAAATGCAGGCTCCTTTCTGAAGGCACCAACACCATTTCCTGGTAGCATCGCTATGCTGGCAGCTTAAAGGATAACCTGGAAAGGTAGCGGTGGTAGTCCCTCGTGTGCTTTGTGCAACAGCATGGGTTCTTTCTCTGTTTCCCCTGGTTTTGTTTGTACGAGAATTTATCTTCTCTTAAATAAATGCCAAAGATGAAGCTAAACAAATGCCACTTTCTGACCCTGCTCCCTGGCTCTCTGCAAGACCCACGGTCCCAGTGGGTGGCTCTGTCCCAGATCTAGGGCCATCTGAGTCTTGCATGTTATATGGACTGTAGGATCCCCAGGGCTGGAACCCACCTGGGTGCTTCATGTGAGACCTGCTGCCTGCTGGGTGGCGGGGGACAGGCGGGACCCACAGCTGTGCTGGTGATCAGCTGGCTACTAATGACTGCGTCCTTGCCCAGTGCAGAGAGAGGCTTTCTTTCTTGGAGGTGCAAACAGGTATTTGGGTGAGAGCAGCAAGAATGGGACCCCCCCAGGGATACATCCTACCGAGCAGCTGAACTTGTTGCAGTGTCAAACTTTTGCTTTTACAAAGACAATGGAGATGCAGCTGTACCAGCATCTGAAGAGCATCAGCCCATGCACTGGTGTTTTCTGTGGTCTGTTTTTAACGCTCCCTCATCCCAATACAGCAGATGTACTTGCTGGACAAAACAAACACAGTTATGGGGTGGCATCCCCACCTGCTGTAAACTGGGGAGTGCCACTGGTTTAAAAACTTCATGTCATTGGAGGATATCTGAATATCTGACCCCAGAGCTGCTGCTGGTCCCCCAGTTCTCCAGGCACTACGGCTAAACCTGCCAGAGGGCAAGGACCTCTTGAGCTTGCTGATCCCAGCTGCTGGGCGTTGGGGGGATCTCAGACCATTGCAGTAAAAATGTTCATCAGGTGAGACACAAAATTCATGAGTCCCTTTCAAAAACTTTGGCTTGGAAAACACACATACCTGGCTGGGTGGCTTGGAGTGCCTCTTCCAAACACCGATGGGCCTGGAGGGGGGGGTGTTTGCTGGTGGTGCTGGGGGCAGAGGAAAGCCTGGAGCATCTCCAGCATCACCTCCGAGCTCCCACAAAGCCAGCTTGGTGGAGAGACTTCAGCAACTGGAGAACCATACAGTGTGCTGGGAAAGGCAGGGGCATCCTCTGATGTCCAATTCAGCTGGTGTGAGCTACCCCCCCAGGCTTCCCTGCTTTCCCCTTCCCCAGCGCAGACAGCCCACCCTCTGTTTTATCTCCCCGGGAGAAGTCACCCTCAGCGTTGCATCCCCAGTCCTGTGCCAGCCGAGCAGCAGAGCTGAGCCAGAGGGATGGGGAATGGGCATTTTCTCCATCCCATTCCTGCCTTTAGAGCCTGTGGCAGGTTGGCCCTTGGCTGGGGCCAAACCATACACACCCACTCACACAGTCCCTGCCCCCACCTGATGGTTGGGGAGAGAATTACAGAGGTAAATGGCAAAGAGGACTCGTGGGTTGAGAGAAAGACAATTTAATAACTAAACTACAATAATATTGGAAATAATACTATATACAAAGATGCAATGTGATACACAGTGATACTGCCCCTCCCCACCTGATGACCAAAGGTCCACACCACTCCTGGCCAACGACCCCGGAGGAGGGAGGGAACGGGTGATACACAATGATACTGCCCCCCCCCAAAAGGCTCAGCCTGTTGCCAGCTAATGATCCCCAGAAACCGCACTCACGATTCCCCCAAAAGGAATGGTGATGCTAGCCCTTGCTTGCTCCCCTTGCTTTAGGAAAGTGACTTTTGGTGTTCTCCAGTCTCTCCATTGCTCGGCGGTATCTGAGTAATAAAGAGCCAAGAACATTGCTTTCTGCATCCGGAATCTGTAATTCTTGCCGCTTACGGGGTCCCAGGGAGAGCACTGCAGGCACAGCACCGTGTTCTCCCGTGAATCCACCTTCCCCCTTGCGACTGCAGCTGTTTCCGTGCTAATTACCCTGCCTAGCTCCGCTGGCTGTGTGCTCCTGCTGTTAAATAAACGCTGCTGTTGTACCAGCCTCTGGTGGAAGTGCTTCCTGAACAGTTGGAGCATCCTGCTGCCTCTGCCTCTTGTGGGATAGACTTGGGACCGCGATTTCGTGCGTGTGTGTTTTTATAATAACGCATTCATATTTTTACAACAATTTCTGTAAGTTTTTTTTTGTTTTGTTTTGTTTTTCCTATCTGTTGGATATCTGTTGCTGTTCAAACTTTCTTATTTCCTAAGGGTCTGTATTTTGTGTGTTAACGTTGCCCGACAGCATAGCATGTTAGGGACTCCTTCTGCGTATGGAGGAGGGCTAAAAAGCAAAATTTGTGTTTCTACAGGAGAAAGAAAGTATCTGAAAAATGCTGGGCTTCTATCGCGGTGTAAATGGAGATGTATGCAGAGAAAGAGTTGCCAGCCTTACTCCTGGGGGTTTCTACATGTGGTTTGTGCAGGTTTGATGGCAAAGGACCTTGTTACCTCCTCTGGTTTCACGAGTGTGAAATGTTCCTGGCTCGACCTGCCGCTGTTTCACTTTGGCTTTGCTAGTTCATCTTCCAAGCGCAGGGAACTGGGCTCAACCTCTGCAAGCTGAACCAGCACCAGAGGATTGAACCCAGCCCGTTTTCCGTGTCGTTGCCAGGAACCATCAGCCTGCCTCTGGAATATTCTGGGTTGCTGCAGAGCTATTGTGCGGTACAGCTGCCTGAATAATGAGGGAACTTGGATTGACTCTGGCGTCCCGAACGAGATTCATAGCTGTGCGCAGAAGCCCTGCGACGCATTATTCACTGATAGCCCGGTGGCTGCCGGGAATTTATGAAAATGTTTGCAAATTGTAAATGTTTCAAGAACACATTCTGGAAGTGAGTTATTTGCTGTTTGTCATCCTCTGGTCTCCTGGCTGGAGGCATATCGCACGGACAAGTTTCAGTCATCGCGTCCGAGAACAAAAGTTATGCCGTGCGACGATTCACACATCGTGGTGACTGGGAGCCAAAGCGAGCCATTTGTGAACAAATTACCTTTTGGAAATTATTTATCTGTACTAACTGGCAAAGATTTATAAACATGGGTTGAATTGTGCACGTTTGGAGCAAGTCAGTACTTTTCCCTGATGCATTCTTCTGTCTGAGAATCTCATTTTCCATTAAGATACATGATATATAAACACATAAAATTTTAGTCTCTTGCCTGTTCCATTGGGAGGAAAATCTTCAAGATACGAGCAGGGTATAACCAGTACAGTAAAGTCTTCCTGAACCCACAAATAATCCAGTCCTGGCAAGACACACGAACTGCCTCATTCATCTCTGCTGAGATGGGATCTGAAACTTAATGTGGTTCAGAATGATGGTTGAAACAGCACCGCTAGTATTCCAGTGTTCATCAAAGCCTACAGAAGAGGTGTGCGTGGGACATGGCCACATTTGAAATGGGGAAACCTGGGGGAAACAGCAATTTACCACTCGGACGAGCCTGCAAGACGAGCAGAGCTTGGGAATGTTTTCTCCACTTGATTTTCCTCTCTTTAATCCCTGCTTATGAATATTGAATGCGATTGAATGATTCATCAACACCAGCATGTGCAGAGCAAAACTGGGAAAATGTTTGCTTTCATGGGTTTTGTTTAACTGCTGCTTTGCTTGGGATGGAACAGGACCCAAGGGGCATGGAGGGATTGCCAACAAGGTGCAGATGCTGCCGGTCCCACGGAAAGTTTAATTTTGAATATCACTTCTCCTCCCATGGATGGACAGTGGCGACTGTTGTGCCCAGAAGGACAGATGGTGCAAGGACGTGGGTGTCGTGCAGCAGGACTCTGAAGCTGTTCTCCTCCTCGGAGGGGTTTGCAGAGCGTTACCAGGGGTGTCAGCTTGCTCACACAGTTCCGTTGCAGCACAGCTGTGTCGCATCTTTGTCTCAATAATCTCACTCGTCATTTTCAGAAGAAGGTAGAGGTGCCACAGGAGATGTTGAGGGCAGGAAGAGCCTCCCATGAGCTCTGGGCTGGGGTAAAACAAGCTATTGGGGGGTTCTTTCAGTCGGGTCTTGCAGGAACTCCATCAGGCCTGCAAGATGGAAAATGGAAACGGCACTTTGCAGCTGGAATAACGGGGCTGGTGCTGGGAGGTGGCAGAGCCGTAGCTGAACGTGTCCTGCTGGTGGACAGGAGCTGTGATATCTGCTCCTGTCTCTGCCAGCTTCATGCCTCTTCCTTCCCCAGCCCATCTGTGTGTTGAGGGTGATGACAGGTACCCGCCTTTTGGGAAGAGAGAGGAACAATTAGTGTCGGAGGGAAGCAAAGGAGATGCTGAAATCAGATGCTTGGAGCATAGGGGATCAGTCAGCGGAAAATTGGGAAATGCTGGAACAGACTAAGTGCAGAAAAGAGGAACATCCTTTCAGGAGGCAGAAAGAAGAAGTGGATAAAAACTGGTGAGGCTTTTCTGTCTTTAAAGTCGTTGGTTGCATAGATGGGTGACATTTACCCGGCTGCTGCCGGCTCTGTTTCAGCGATGGCTGCAACACTGCTGGGTATAGCCGGGAAAAAACACAATAAGAGAGCCATCTGGAAGTAATGAGTCAAGGATAATGTAAGATGACAGTAATTAATTGTTTGAAATAAAATTCCACAGGAGAAGGAAAGAAAACAAGCAGAAGGAGGGTTGGGAATTATGCCAGCTGGGAAGCCCAGGGGACAATTCTGGGACAGTAAAATCTTCAAATCTTTTGTAAATCCATGCAGACACTTAGAGGAGGACCAAAGCTGGTCTGAAAGTTCCCAGCAGAACATCTGGGGTTGCAGGTTAGGTTGCCTGTTCTGCCTGGGAGGCATCACTGAAGTATAGATATTTGCCAGAGGTCTGTTTGGGCTATAAAAGAAGGTTTTTGGGGACACAGAAACAGAACACATTCTGGGGATTGTTACACTGACAAACTGATTGTTCACCCTGCCTGTGTGTCAGCTTGTTTATCCCTAAATCTGTCCGATATCCAGCCTGTTTTAGACACCGTAAGATTCATTTGGTTTTAAAAATTGTAACACAACATTTCAACGCAGTGGGTTTTGGTGACTGTCTGTTTTTGGTGAGTCTAGAGCTGCTAGAACAGCCAGACACAGAGGCAGCGGGCAAATCCAGTGAAACAGAGCCTGAGACTTCAGGATTTTGAGTTTTTGCAGGATGGCCATCCATGTGTTCTGCTGATCTTTAAGTTAAAAGCCCTCCTCTGTGGCCTGAGAATGGACAAAGCGTTCAGGGATTTCCACCCCTTTTGGTGACGGCTTCGTTTGCCGAACCGGAATGGGACCAGTCCCGGGGGCTCAGGATTTACCGTCTGTGGACATGGTTTGTGTCGCAGGTGCAACCATCTGAGACAGTCCTTGGTTATGTTTTGGGGTCCTCACCGCTCCGAGGCTGTGTCTCATTTCCCCATGGAAGAGGACGACATGCACCCGCATTCGCTGAAGTCCAAACTCCTTCCGAAGCTGCTTGAGGCAGCAGTCACAACCACCCTTACCCTGGGTTGTCAGGAAGGCTTGGGTACAAGCTTTTATCATCCTCAACATGCAGAACCCTGTAATTTGGACCAGACGAGGGCTGGGAACAGCATTATGCTCTGATTTGCAATGCAGATCCGTCGCCAGAGGATGAAACAACACACGCTTTACAAGCTATTTATTTCTGGCCCTCTGAAATCAAGCCTCAGAGCTCACCTGCTTTTGTTTTAGAAGAGTAGCAAGAGTTTGCAGCAAAGAAGATGGATGGATGCTAGAAACAGAGGGAGAGACACCCTGGGCTCTGTGTGTGCTGTGCAGCAGGGAAAGCTGCCCCCAAAACCCACTGATGAGTGCACATCATTTTCCCTGAAACTGCTTGATGCACACTAAAAACCTAAAAAAGATGTTTTTTGGGTTTCTTTGTCCCCTGATATTCCTTGGGTTGCATCCTTTCAGGCAAAGCGTGGTTTACTGTTTCCCTCCTCATCTTGCCTTCTTGTTTTTCTCTCCCCAGCAGGAGTCACCTACTCTTTTTTCCTCTCTTTTCCAGGCTATTTGAATGTCAAGTTTTTAATGTCAGCCTAGAGACAGAAGATCCCTTATTCCTCCACCAGAAAGGCTGGAAATGTAGCTTCACCCCTACAACCTTGCCACTCAAAATCTTCAAAGCTGATAGCAGCATCACCCTCCTGCATCCCACCTGCAGGTTGTGGTTCCCTGCAGATGGAGTTTTCATTAAATCAAGCTCAGAGCGAATGAAAGCAGTGCTATTAATTAAACAATGGCCCATCTGGTGCATTGCAAATATCTACAACGCTGGGAGATTAAGATCTATTGTATCAGAAGCTGGAGGGATGCTGTGACCTGCAGAGTGTCCGGTGGTGGTAGAAACCAGGCAAAGGAAGAGTGTGGTCCCGTGGAAAGATCTCCGGGCAGGGAGCAGGGAGTGCCGGATCCAGCTGTTGCACCGGGAAGTCTTCTTCAGGTGAAAGTTGAGAATTTGCTGCATCACTCCCAATGGTACCTTTGAAAACACATCCTGTGTTCCTGTGCACTAGAATCCCTCCGCTATGAAATGCTGTAACAATATTCTCCTTTCCTCAAAACACGCTTTAGGACATGCAGAGGAAAGCGTCTACAAGGACTAGGAGGAAAAAGCTCCAACATCTGGTTTCAAATCCCTGTTTGTAGCATCCCAGTTCAGTGTGTCATTCCCTGGCTCCAGCCCAGGAACTCTCCCCTTATCCGTTGGACAGTTCTCGCTCTAAACACACTCTTTGGCGAGCGCTGATTTGGAAAGCAGATTGCTTTTTCCACAAATCACCTCCCAGCCTACTGGCACAGCCGGAGAGATGTCCCAGATTTCATCTGTGCATCATCCTGCAACAGCAGCTACCCAGCAATCCAGGAAGGGTGATTGCCGTGAGGGCACGGAGCTGGTTTCTGTCACCCGTGCGGCGACTCTGGCACAGCAGCGGGGAGCTGTGCGGATGAAACGAAACAATTGCTGGAGGCGTTGGACCTCCACTTTCACCTGGTGACAGAGATGGGTTTGTGTGCAATTTAATCACGGCTGAGCGCGTCGCTGGATGTGCTTATGAGAGCACAAAGGAAGGGGACTAAAATTTTATATAAAAAGAGAAAATAAGCCATCTCTACGATGCCATTTTATCAAGGCAAGGTGTTGTGTGCGGTGGCCACTGAACGGCTGCAGTGAATAGCTGCTCAAACAGAGACAGAAGGGTCCCTTCATGGTAAGAAAGGAAAACCTGTGTCTGTGTCGGAAGCAGTCATGATAAATCCATGATCAGATGTATGAGCTTTGCTGTCTTCCGTGTTTAGCTTTTCAGGGACACTCAAAAGTCACAACAGGGGCTTCTTGAGCAGAAGTCCCCTGTCTGAGACCCCGGCTGAGAACCACCTTGTTTCCCTGCAAGGGAAATATTCCAGTTACAGCTCAGCTGACTTTTTGCTTGAATGGGAATTAAGTCAATCAGACGCCAATAGGTTGTTGTTTTTTTTTTTCCCCTTCCTTAATAGATTTCAATAATTATTTTGGCTGTGGGCTGAGTAAATCCGGTGTCAGGCACATTGGCCTGCTTGGGTTCAAAGCTGCTTTGCCCAGATGGGATAACGCAAGGGTGGGAGGACTGAGCTGGAACAAATAAAAACTGTCCCTGTCCTCAGACTTAATAACCAGCCTGGCATGGCAGGACTGGGAGGCCAGAGGAATTCTTTAGATGAACAAACGCTCTCTGGCATTTCCCCACTCCTGAAAGGCTCCTCAGAGGTTTCCTGCCCCAGAGGTACGTGGGCAGATCTCTCAGTGCCTCTAACAGGGATGCTGCTCCCCAGGTCAAACCCAAACGGTTGGACGAGGTGGTCACACAGCTTTGATGCAGCTTTCCATACCGTCCTGCAAACCACTTGATCCATTTCCTTTGCTTTCCAGGGATTAGGGGCATAGGGAAAGCTCTTCTGCAACACCGACAGCTTGTCCCTTCTCAGTTTGCTGCAGTTGGGGGGGATTTGGAGAGAAGGATGGGTAATGTTTGCAGGCGGCAGAGCTGCCAGCCCTCTCGTGACACCTGCGCTCCGGACAGAGGAGTTGTTCCTGGCTTCACACAGGGACACGGGAATGTGGCTGGTGTGTTCCTGCAGGAGTCAGACTCCATGCTCCTCAGTCTGTGCTGAAAAAATCTCTCTTTTTGGTCTGTTTTTAGCCTTTTCCTCTGTAGAATTTATTTTTATTTTATTTTTTGTCTTATTTTATTTTATATTTATTTTTACTTTTTATTTTATTTGTATTTTGCTTTATAGTTCAATTTTATTTTATTTTATTTGAAGTTTAGGTCTCAGAAAGCTGAGAAAGAACTGTTTAATGAGAACTACCCAGAAAAAAAGGAGCAGAAGGAAACAAAAGCTCAAATGCTGTTTAGCTGTGATGCTTTCCCTTTGGTCCTGTGGGGTGTCCCTGAGAGTAAAAACTGAGCAGGCAGCTGGAGCCCAGGAAACCTCCAGGAACTGGCATCTTCTGGAACCTTCCAGATCTAGGACCATAAGGGACAAAGAAATAAAGTTGAGGGTGTAGATGCATCACACCTGTGCAGAACTGTGGGAAATTTCCAGGTGAAAGCTCTCAGGGATTTCATGCAAGACAGGGAAAAAGGCTCCTGCTTGCCCCATGATAATGGTCCAGATCTGAGGGGTTAATTATTCTCTGCTGAGCTCATCAACCCCAGGTCAAGCTGGAGTTCCCTAAATGAGGGTAAGTCCTCCTGGGCAGAGACAAGGGATTGCAGCCACCTCTAGAATAAGCTTTGGGGGTGCTTCACAGCCATGTAGATCTTGTTTGCACATCTGTCCCCTTGCAAAATCTACATGTTTATTTTTATCGATGCGTTTACAGCCTGACAAATACATTTTTTTATGAAGAGAAACATAATTAACTTAGGTCGTTTATATTAATCAGAAGAGGGAAAAACCGTACAGAATGGGTGATTTTGCTCTGAGCAAGTCAGGTAACCTAATGAATACAGATGATGCAGATTTATGTGTTTATGGAAAAGGAAAACCGGGCTGGGGGAGGAGGTGGGGGCAGAAAACAAGTCAGGAAAATGGACTGTTAACTGGTGTTCTGTGGTTTCTGTGTGGTCCTGCTCGAGAAGTGTTTCAGATGTAAATGCAGCTTTTCTGTGGGCTTGCTGGGGCTGAATTACTCAGAATGACAAAGCCAGATATTAGTAGATCTTCTGTTTCTGAATGATGGGCTGACCTTCAGCCCCTTGAAGGAGCCACAGTGACAAGTGTTTTCATTTTCTTGTTTACTTGCCTGGGATTTGCAGGGCAAGGCTGTATTCCTGCCAGGAGGATGGTGCATTTTGCAAGAAAATGTGCTGTGCGTATATAAGGCTTTGTAGGTGTGTCTGCACTGAGAAGCATCTGGGTCTTTAAAGATGTGCTAAAGTGGGTAGGAACAAACGATTCACCTTCAAAGACACATCTCGGTGGTATCCCAGACCTGGCACAGGCTCTTGATCCTAATGTACCCCAGCAGCTGCACAGTGGACTCTCTCATGTTTCCTCTTTCCTAAACCAAACGGGGAAATCCAGGCACAAGGCTCTGCTTAGCTCCTCACCTCCACTACCCACCCAGTGCCCTTGCATCGGAACCTGCTCTGGACAGTCCAGGGTTCACAGCTCTGTTTGCTCAGCTTGCCCAACACGACTACATTTTGGAGTCATATTTTATTCATACTTTAAACAATCAATAGTTAAAAGCAATAAGCATTGTTGAAAATGCTCCTTTTCACCCCAGAGGCTTCCAGAGAGGTTTCCAGGCTGCGTGCAGGGAGCCCAGGGAGAGCAGAGCCACGGGGCCACGGCTGGACACGGCACAGCTCAGTGTGTGCTGGGGAGCAAGAGAAAAATACCCGTGTCCTCAGGCATCCCTCAGCACCGGGGTGGGGACCTCCAAGGCTTCCCTCTGAAGGACATTTCCACCTGCACCAGCCCCTAAGCACAGGCACCAGGTGCTGTGGGAAGGGCTCGTGCCTCCATCGCCGGGATGCTACGGTCTGGACAGGATGTTTTCTAGAGATCAGGCTGAGCAGAAAGGAACGAGCAAAGCCCTGATGTCTCTGGGATCTGGAAAGCTGGACTAGGTGATCAGGATGTAGTTGTTTTTTTTTTTCTTGATTTGTTTGCAAAATGCTTCACAGACCAGGCTCACAGTCCTTTTGGATTCCAAATTGTTTTGCTCCCAAAAGGAGGGATCCACGCCACTGGTTAATTTTCAATTCCATTTGCTTTAACGTTGCAGTTCAGGCTTTTCTGCAAACACATGCTAAGGACTGTCCATTTTAGTCTCAAAAGCTGCTGAACAGTTTATTCAAAGAGTTTTAATGAAGAATAAAATAAAGCACTACCCACAGGCAGAGAACAGGCCTGGAAATCTTAATTGGAAAGCTTCTCAATATTATAAATGATTGAAAGGCCCGATGGCTTGCTGGGATCTGAGCCACCAGGACATCTTTCACTGTCCCAAGCCTCGTGCTGGTGCTGATTAAGCTTTACAGGGAGTTGTATGGGGCAAACCCTCCATCGGATAAGATCTCTTGTGTTAAATCTAAGGGACACCTTGAAAGAATTGGCAAAATTAGCACGTGATGGGGTGTAAACACTGGCAACTCAGACTATTAAATTAGCACACTCGGTGTGAGCCTCCTCCTGCACCTCCCCAGGGTGTGCTCATTGAGATTTTGTTCTGGTGCGAGCAGATCACTTCCATTTGCACAGTAAAAACCTTCTGGATCCAGGCAAAACCTGAACCACTGCTCTGGTGGAAATGGTACCACATCGGGCACAGTGCTGTGCTGTCATTGCTGTCACTGAACCTGCACACTGCAGACAGCAACCAGGAGTTCGGAGTGTGTGAGTTATCCATGGGAATCCCAGAACCACTAGACCCTTGGAACAGAAGCTGGCGGAAGCTGCTCAGGAACACACACAGTGCTTTGAGATTTCGGCACGTTTGCAGAGTCCCGGAGAGCTGCCATTCTTTGCATCCCTGTTTGCCATCCTCAGACAAAGAATACAAGAGCCTGGGAAAACAGTCCCTATTGAATGTTGTCAGAACAAGGATCGTTTTTTCCGCAATGTTTAGCGCCGCGGTCGTCTCTTTCTGCCTCTGAGTAGCCGTGGAGGTGACGTTGTGCAGTAGATAAGTGGTGTTGGCTGGGAGCACGCTCACATCGCGGCGGCTCGGCGGCAGCCTCCCACGCACAGCCGGGGCGGCACGGTTTGAAGTGTGCTCTGCTTCTGCACACAGAACTGGGGGGAGGACTGGTGGGAGTTAAAAACACCCAGATCCTGGGGTTTTTTTCAGAATAAGTTTTGATTAGATAATTGCTCCTGTGGAGGTCCAGCCGCATTGCCTGAATCCATTTTCATCTCTCTTTAAGCACCACCACCTATTTCTGTTCCTCCTTCTCCCTTATCCCATGGCACTGGCTGTGGCTTTACCTGTTCTGTCCTTGAGCTTCTTTACAGCTGGGACAAACTCCCCAGTATATGCTACTCAGCATCAGGACAGCCTCCTCCCTCTCAGCCACTTTCATTTGTCCTTCCAACCCACCTGTCCTCCTGCTCAGCTTTTGTTTCTCTGTTGAACATCTTGTTATCCTGAGGGTCAAGGATGCTGGATAAAAACAAAGGGTTTAAGCTTTCAGTTTCCTATATGGAAATTTTCAAGTGTGGTGTTTGTTTTTTTTTTGTTGTTTTTGTTTTTTTTTGTGAAGCCTTCCAAAGGAGACAAATGGCAAAGCAAAACACTGCTTCTCTTTTCGAATGCCAGAGATGAAGGGAACGGGCACACACCTTGCATCTCACCGCACGTCAGCAACTTCACAGCAGCTGCTGGTGTGCATCCTCTTGTCCCTTCGTGCGTGCAGAAGTGTGTCCCTCTCGCTGCGGGGAATAAGCTGCCTCTCATTTACCACGGATGAAGGGTGCGCACACGCATGGGCAGTCACAGCGACACGGCTGGTGTGCCGCGGTGTGCTCTCCGCCTCATTGCGTGACACCGTGTTCATCACGAATGTGACTCCCTGTCACGCCACCGATGTCGCACGAAGCCTTGAACCCTCCTGTTCCTCTGGTCTCTGCACCTCACCGACTCCTTCTGCTGTTTTCTGTCCTTCACATTTCATCTCAGAGCAGCCAGAGGAAGGGCTGAAGTTATTTCTCATCTGAAGAGAAGCGCTAAGAGTGATAACCAGGGTACAGCAGAGCTTCTGATTTCTGAAGCGCTTTGCCTACGCCCACGTTGCAGATGACAGTAAGTTGGTAGGTGACAGTCTTGATTTTCCAAACAGAGGAAAAACTGCCTCTCTGTGCTGAATCTTTGGTCAGGAACTCCAAAACTTTGATGTCTGGCTCTAGTGTCTGCATTTGGAGTCCTTTTCTATGCGGTTTCAGTGCTGAGGATCCTGCTGGTACAGAGTTGTTGTCCACAGAGTATGCGCTGGTACTTCTTGTTTTGGGGGGACTGTTGTTTAATATCCAGAGCCAACACAAGGCTCTGTGTGATTTGGACAAGACAAGAGCCATCGGTGTCACTCACAAGACCACATCCAAGGATCTGCAACAACACTAGGGAAAAAGCTGGAGAAATTTTTTTGGTTATTTTTTAGGAAGCTGACTGCTAAAAGGGCCTCTTTGTGACCAAATGCACCACATACTTTTTTTTGGTTGTAAGGGTCTTATGACTACTATGAAGTGAGCCCAATTTCCGAGGTTATCAGATGTGCTTATTCAATTCTTTCTCATGTGCTGTTTCCAAACTATATCTGCATCTAGTGCTTCACCTAAAAAAGTGAGTTTTACCACTGCCACTGGCAGAAAAGGAGCAACAAAATTCTTATTGTCCCTGTCAGATGCCCTTGAGCAGCTGTAAACTGGAGGTGGGCTGGTGATGGGTGAGGGGCTTTGCCAGCAAAGATAAGCTCATGCAGAACTGAGTGGGCAACGCATTCATATTCCTGTGCCATCACTCAAATATTCTCAGACAATTAAGCAGAGGAAATGAATTTAAAATTGAATACTCTTTGGTACAGTTTCTTGAAATTACTTTTATTAATCAACATTGTTTTTTAAAAACATTTTTTTACACAATAGCATCATAATTTTTCCTGTTAAACAGAGTAGCAGGGAACCTGGCGAAGGCTTGGGAGCTAATGAATCTGATTTTGTATTCCATGTGCTGTGGCCCAGAAGCTGGGCTATGACAGATTTCTTTATTGAACCTTCCAGCAGGCTCTTTGTGAGAGTCATTTTGTAAATGAGGGTTTGTAAGCCGTGACCATGGGAAAGGATCATTGTCCATAACAGTGGATGGTTCAAGGGCCTGACTAATAGCAGCGAACAAAGGCTTTCACCTTGAAGGTCACCCATTCAGATTTAGCTCNGGCCCAGAAGCTGGGCTATGACAGATTTCTTTATTGAACCTTCCAGCAGGCTCTTTGTGAGAGTCATTTTGTAAATGAGGGTTTGTAAGCCGTGACCATGGGAAAGGATCATTGTCCATAACAGTGGATGGTTCAAGGGCCTGATTAATAGCAGCGAACAAAGGCTTTCACCTTGAAGGTCACCCATTCAGATTTAGCTGTCTCACAACTTCTTAGCTTCTCAGAGCCATAAGGGACAAGAATGATGGACAGAAACTCAGGCAGCAAGTTGCACTACAAAAATTTACGCAAGAGGCAAGAGGGAGAATACTTGCATCTCCAGGGACATCTAGTATCAGGGCTTAATTTGTCTGCAAATCTCCCCAGAGCCCAATTGTGTTGGAAGGCTCTGCAATGCCTGCAGAAGCCTCTCTCTCTGTGTGGTCTCTTTAGGGAGCCTGGATGGGCTCATTAGCTTAATTGCGTCATGTAAGTACTGCCCCAAACATGAGTCCTATGACAGGCTTGCTGGGAAGACCGAGGAGCAATTGGGTGTCACTGAAATGGCTTCTGCCACACTGCCTGTGTTGTGGCACATGAAGTTGTATGCATAGAGCGTCCGTGAGATTTCATTCCTTCCTTGACATGGGTATTTGCTATTGCCTTCTGTTGTTTCATCTCTTTCTGACTTTGGATCCATCCGTAAGATTTCCAGGACAGAAACTGTTCCCTGCAATCGTACAGTACCTGGATAACTGGAGAGAGCTGAACCTCTTCCTGCCTCTGATTGTTATTTAAAAAGTGGTATGTCGCACAGCAGATAAGAAGATAATTTCACTGGTGCTGCTTGTGCTGACTCTGTTTTGTTGAAAGCTTTCGGTACTGCATTACGACTGCCAGGAAGATCTGACTGGATCAGACATGTGCAAACTCTGGCTTCCTACGAACATGCAAAATCTGTGAAGATTTGTTCATGAAAAGAGAGATTGACCCTGAGGAAATAAAAAGATTGCTTGCCCTCTTTAAACTGGTTTGTACATACCTGTTGGACTGATTGGCCAGTCAAGAATCCTTTGTGATTAGGAAGAAAAACTAGATATTCGGATTCTGGATTGAATCAGTGATGTGTCTAGGTGTCAAATGGGGGGGGAGACCACAGAAAGAGCACACAATAAAGTGGATCTGTAGGAACAGGGGGAAAGTCTGATAAGGCAGTTTACTGCTGATTAAGCATCAGCTAATCATTCCATTAATCAGAAAATCAAAACCAGGCTGCTGGGTGATTGGGGCAATCCACTAATTCTCATTTAGCAGCAAAAAGGAAACAAAGCGTGAAGGATGATGTAGTTGTGACTCCTGGGACACTGGGGATGAGGGTTTCTGTGTAGGACTGAATCAAGTAGTCAGTAAACCCAGTAAACCCATCTCCCTGCCATGGAGCAGGTTTGCAGTTGACTGAGACACTACTGGAGCCATGCCTGGAGATGAGCTTACCTTGGCCCCTCGTGTCTTTACCGCCTGAGTGACCTGATGTTAGGAAAAAAAAAGCACTGTGTATTGTTACCTGAATAACAGTGTAATAAATCTTTATTGGAGAGGTTTGTGGCTCTTGGATTGATGGTGGAGACCCTGGCGTCAGATGCCAACATTGCACCTCCAGAGAGGTCAACGCATCCGTGCAGGCAAAATGGGATTTTACTTTATTTACAAAAATTATTCTTTCTCACAATGATATATCCTTGTGCTTCCCAAACACTTTTAGCTGAATACCTCCAGAGTGCTTTATAAACAGCATGAATTTACCTTCAAAGCACGCTCTACCTTTCTCAGCACCTCCTCACGTTGTCCCGCTTTTGTGTGTCATCGTGGGACTTTGGCCACGAGTTGCAAAAATATGAATTTACCAGTGAACCGCTCGCAAGTGGAATGAACTGCCACCTGCTCGAGGAGTTCCCGGGTAACTGTGAATAGCAGATACATCCGAGGGTTTTCCAGTCTGCCCCTGGACAATCCACAAGCACGGAAACGGCAAGGCTCGTTGTGTGATTTATTTGTTATGAAGTGTTTACTTGTCTCTGCTCCCGTGTCTAAAACACCAAGCCAACAACAGCAGGACCCAGACAGTCTTTCTCGTGAGATAACCAGAGCTTCCTTTTGTCAAATCTGTCCAGAAAACACAAGAAGAACAGCTTTTCTTCTGGCATTTTAGTGTTGATCCCAGAAGCACGGAAGCAGCAGAAAAAGAAAAGTGAATGAATGGAGAAGAGATTCCTCGAAAAAGCTTTCTCAGACAGAAGTTACCTGTAATTCCTCCACCAAATCGGTCACAGATCTTAAACTTCTGGGGATATTTGCTATTTTTTGCTCTGGTTACCGAGCAGTTGGAGTACCCCAGGGGTCACACTTTCATGTATCTCAGCGACTGCGAGAGCTGGAGACTGGAAGAACAGAAAAAACCAAATCCTCCTGCCACCTCCAGACTGCAGGAGCTGGTCCGTCAGCTAAACCACTGATTTTATGAGAAATGGCAAAGCTCATTCCCGTTCTTTCTCTGGAGGCTGGCCTCACAAAGCATTTTCTTCTCTGTTTCCTGTCAAAACCATTCCCTCCTCCATTCCAGCTGGCATGGGGCCTGCCGCCCATCCCAGCTCCTCCCCTGCCTTGTTTCGGCTTGGAAAGCGTAATGCTTTGGGGTGACAGATGCTGGGCAGCCTGAAGATGCCACCTATAACCTCCTGGAACAGAAAGGGAAGAGCAGGCCGTGATCTGACAGGAGAGACGCGAGAGGAGAGCGGCAGGGCTCTGGCAGCGGCCTACAGGCCGAGCCGGGCCGCAGGGTTGCCATGGCAATTGGCTTGTTTATCGCATCAACGTCCCCGTAATGAAATAGCGGCAGATGTAATCCGGAGAGAAACTGAAATGTGTGTATCAGGGTGTGTCAGATTGCGAGGGAAGCGAGCAGGGAGATCGAACTGTCGCGGTGGTTCATGAATAAACGGAGAGACCAAACCTCCTTTTGGTCCGGATAAAATAAACGAGAGATTTTTCGGTGACTTTGGTGTCAACGGGTGACACCGATCCAAATATCGATGGTGGTGAGGCAGAAGCACAAACGGAGAGAGGCACTCAGATGTGCAAACTAAGCTTACGCTAAATTCACGTGGAGAGTTACGCTGTGCGGGTTGGTGATATCTGTTCTGTTCTTCCCATCTTCACTGAAATAAATGGCCAGGCAAGCAGAAAGCTGGGTTAGTTTGGGCCTTGGTTTCAGCTGAGTGAAATACGCCGTAAAAGCGGCGACGGCTTATTGCACAGGACAGTGTTTGTCTGCAGAATACAGATCACCTTGTGGGAGGATCAGATCTTAAAAAAATCAGAGCTTTGGGATAGTAAGGGATGGATGCTAGAAATTTTGTTAATTCTTGCACTGTTACTGACTTACAAAAGGTAACGGGGCCAGCCCCCGAATTCAATGGGGAAGAAAGGCGATGGATTTGGTTGCAAGAAAGGGGCAGGTCTAGGCATCGGTTTGTACGAGACGTCTGCTGCAAGCGTTACCCTGCTCAGCCAGGCTTTGCAGGTCAGGACACATATTACTGGAAAAAACATCCCTCTTGCATTCACAGAAAGTTCCTGCACTTCACCCGTGCCTTCAGATTCAGGAGGTGCAAAGGAGCAAAGCACGAGGGTCACCCGGACGTTTCTCCGCCCTAGAGACCCTCACCCTTCCCGTGGGCTCGGGACCCCAGCTGTCTCTGCAGACTCTCTGCCTCCCAGCGCAAACGGCCGTCATGAGGCTTGCTGACCTCTTATTGCTGCTTCTGTCTGCTTGGGAAAGCTTCAGAAACGGAAAGATTTGTGCTGAGAGCTGACGGTCGGGGTCTGCGGTGGCACTCGCTCCGTCAGGGCAGGCTGAGAGGTCTGGGGGGGTTAATAATACACACAGCTAAATAAGTCTAAACCGTGCACCCAAGTATAATGTCATAACTCAGTAAATTATACGCTTCGAAAGGTCTCTGCTTACATATTTAGCCAGTGTTGGTTGTGCATCTCCTCACGCCGTACTGTGTGTGTTTGAGTGACTGGAACCATTCCTGAGGTTAATTATTAACCCAACCAAGGGCCCCGACTCATTTAGAGCTGATGGAGGTGACTGCGCTTATTCCTCAAATTTATCAAGCAAACACAATTATGCTGGCCATGGCACACGGCTCGACTAATAGCACAGGCATTTTGGGCTGAAAAAACTCGCCTTGGAGCGTGTGTGTCTCAGCCGTGGGGAAACTCTCACGCACCGTAAGATGGGAGCTGGTGCAGGAGGGAAAGCAGTGCCTGGGTATTCCCTCTGCTGCCTTGCTTTTAAATTTCACCGCCTAACAGGAGACTGCACAAATGCACGGCGTGACCTTCCGTGGCAGCTGGGGATATGCTTGTGGCTGGCTGTGACAGGGGGTCAATAAGCAAGATGAATGCCCATCACTGAGGTCTTTGAGGTGGTCTCTGAACCAACGGCTGGTGGACTTCCACCATGGTTTTCAGCGGGACCAAGAGCTGTGAACAGATAGGGAAGAACGGCTCCAAGCCATCTGGGAAGCCCGATGCAACCTGCTGATCTGCTTATCAGCCTTTGCCAAGACCAGCAGATACAGTCGGTGTAAACGTGTGTCGGCGAGTCCCTGCTACATGGACAGAAAGTTCCTCTCACCTGCTCACCTCTTCTTCAACCTCGTGTCAGTGTTTCATCTCCTCTCCTTTCCCTGCACGCTGCAATCGTCCTTGTTCAGAAGGTTTCTCCAGGAGGAACTTGTGAATATCTTCTTAAGCGTGCATTCTGACAGTCACACACAAAATCACAAACTTGGAAACAGTTGTGAAAGCAGGGCAATGAAGCTGTCATTTACAAGGTTGGTTAAATTACAATCTGAAAATCTTTTCCCCTTCTATTAGTTATATCCTTAAAAAATGCGATTATGTTCCTGATTCAGCACTAACTTAGGTGTGCAGTTAAGTAGGACATCCCTGGTTAATAAAGCCCTTAAATATACGCTTAAATCCTACTAAAGCCCACTCTTAAGAGTTTAGATGAAGTGGCACTTAATTCATTAACTGCTTTAATAGACCCGCTATAAATCCTATCTAAATATGAAATAATGAAGCAGGAAGTACCATCCGTAACACCAGAATGATGACATTTATTAACAAAGGTAGTCCTGAGCACCGTCTACTTTTAGAATAGTTTTTTCTCTTTGGTTAATCGAGGATGCATCTTGCCTGTCCTGTAAGAGCACTGCCTGCAGTGCCTTTGACAAATTTCTGAGCCTCCTGTACCATTTTGTCTGTGAAAAAGAGGGTGGTGCAGTCCCAGCCTTTGAGCATCTCATCAGGTATTGTACAGGCTGCTGGTGGCAATTGTGACACTTGAGTGACAGCCGTGGGGACACCTCACCCACAAGTAGGGACCCAGCTGGTGCGGGTCTCACACCCTCTCCTGCTTCTTCCTGCTTACTGTGGGATTCCTACCCTGCCCTCCACCTCCTGCTGCCAGCATTTCTGATCTTCTTGT
>VZTO01026156.1:4002-15283 GCA_013400615.1 Syrrhaptes paradoxus
CAAATTTAGGTCAGTCTTTTCACCTTGAAAATAGATCTTCAGCTTCTTGAAGTCACTAAAATAAAGCTAATTTATGTCACTCCAGAACTAGTGCCTGACATTGAAAATGTTAGTCTTCACTTCTAGCTCCTCTGTAACCGTATCACTCAGTATCTATAGTATAGTGTTACCAGAGGTCTCTTTTCATTCTCTTACAGTAAGAAACTCAGTATACAGCATTAGACTTCCCTCAGCTTTGCTACTAATTCTTAGTAATTTCTACTCAAAAAAAGCAAATATTGCATCAACCTGTACCCCATTCTAGTTTTGCCCCACATCTTGACATACTGTTCACTAGTGCTTTGGTATATACATCTATGTACATATTAGTATTGTCTGAGATGTTTTAGAAAGGGTAACAACTAGAAGTATTTTTAAGTCACAACATTTTTGTGTGTGGCATTATAGCTATAAGTACTTTATAGCTTTTATAGTATTTTAACTGATTTTTCAGTTATTTTAAAGCATTAGAACACAGAAGAATGGTAGGAAAAAGACTGTTTTCTAACATATTTAAAATGTAAACAGTGTAATTCAGAGTATCAAAATTCTTTGAGAAACATCAGTCTAAACCACTGTAAGTGCTTTAACAGCCATCTACCTGGACTGTAGATGAATTCACCTGTTAATTTCCCATTAGAGTGGCTTTAATCAATACATAAACTGGTGCTAGTTTCACACAAGTGTGCAACTACTTTGGTGTGGGACAGAAAGTAGGTCAACCCACAGGGCCGTAAAGAAAACCAGAGGCTCTGAAAAGGGAACTTGTACTCATTACTAAGGATATTCTGTGGGTGAAGCATTAGCCATCACCTCACACTGCAAAGCAAGAGGCATTAGAGATAAACAGGTAAGTGCACTCAGAGTGTATATTGTCTTCAAAACTTTGGAAAGTAATTTTAAGTATAAAGCATTTTAGTTGTTCTTTTTGGTCCCTAGTGGTTATGGGCTGGAAAGTCTCTCTGAATCACATGATTTCTTCTACAGCAAATATATGTCCTATGATGTAGAAGTATGCAAATAAATATTTTGCTCAATATCTATTCTTGTTTATAAAGCTTACACAGTATACAAACTGTCAGTACAGGTTTGCTCTCTCTTTCAAGGGAAACTTCCCGTGTACTAGCAGCAGCTAGTCCCAGCGTTTAACATGTGTGGACTAACAGCTTTCTTTGACCTAGAAGTCATTCTGGTAAGTTCTGTTACCTCTCTTGGGCCATTCCTCCTCCACCCATTTCAGCAGCACTTTCACAACATCAATTCTCTTATAAAATTTACAGAGATCAATCAGCTGCTCCACAGTCCTGTCACTATTCCGTAGCAAGAACTCCAAGGTGGGACTCTGGGGCTTCTGTTCAAGGAAACACAATTCATCATAGGTCATCCCCCACTTGCTTGCTAAATTTCTCCAGTTTTTCACTGTTGGGTGACAGGGATCCAGCTTTAGCCTCACTGTGTACAACAAGTCCTCATCATTGAGCATGTCACTGATGGTCGGTGCACGGAACAAGCACAAGGAGCAGGTGCCATTTTCCTTGCAGGTTTTCTTGAGATCTGCAGTGAAAACCATTACATGGGGAGAAGTTAGGATCTATTGCTGTGGTTTCATCAGGAACAAAAAATTAACAGCACAAAGTGTTGAGGAGTACTATGTTCACACAGAATGTTAGAGATTGGAAGGGACCTCGAAAGATCATCTGGTCCAATCCCCCTGCCGGAGCAGGAACACCTAGATCAGATCGCACAGGAACGCATCCAGGCAGGCTTTGAATGTCTCCAGAGAAGGAGACTCCACTCACAGTTCCTGTGAGTTGTTTCTGAAAAAGTCAGAATAGGGACATGTAATGCCTTTCCTTTTGAACTACTCATGAAATCAACTTTCTAAGACTTCTCTCTTCACTATGCTCAGTGGCTATAAACAAAAGGACAGTAATTCTGACAAGACCATACTTTTACAGAAAAGGCATGCAGTTCAATCCAGTGTGTGACCTGGGATATTCTCCTTTTTTGTTTTTGGGAACATCACTTCCTTAAATTTGCCATAACCCCTGCTCTACAGCATCAAGAGGATTATGTGTGCATTATGTGCATCTTGTACACCTATGCTGTAGGATGAAGGAAAAGGTTTTGCACTTCTGAGCTGCTGCCTTCATAACAACATATTTGCACCAGCACCAGTTAAGGTTTGGGGTTTTGGGTGTTTTTTGGTTTTTTAATTTGCAGTAATTCTTGTCAGATTGTGTGAAAATTCCAGAAAGACCATCAAATTATGATTTTTTAAATTCTGAATGTTAGTGCTGACAAAAAACAACTCAGATGAATGTAGCTTCTGCATGCATTTTGTTTTTTGGTTTTGAGGGAAGAACAGGCTATTGTTATTTTTGTAACACTGCTCATCGGCTTGCTTTTTTAGCAGGTCAAAGATAACTTTCAAAGTTTCCAACAAGTTAGGACATGCAGCAACAACACTGCTGCAGACACATAACTTTACACAAATTATTAGATTCCCTGTTAAGGGGAAACATGTTCTGGTGACATCTTTTCTCACAGGTATTCCACAGGCCTTGCAGCTGTTCTCTACAGAAATATGTATTTTAACTGTTCTGTTCTTCTTGTGCACCTAAACTCTTGCTGAAGTGAGACAGAACTTGCTTGTTTCACTCATAGCAAGACTTAGTTAATACAAGCAAGGCAAAATGAAAATAATCCAAAATTCCGGCTAAGCTCAAAGGGCAGGAGAGCACCCTATCTGAATTTAATCTTACTTTGCTTTGTAAGGATGCCAGAATAAGTTTTATCCTCCAACAGAAGCAGGGAAGAAGGGATAAAGAAAACACAGGGCACAGTTACAGGTAAACAAAACTAAACCAACCTGCTTCTTGTGCTATACCATGTGTAGACTATCAAAAACATTATCAAGAATCCTGCTTTTCTAAGATACCCTGTGTAAGATACTGATGAGCAAATTATGACCTACCCACCTAATTGCATGATTCTAATGCTCCATGATAGGAAACCTTCTTTACTAACAGGTGATTCTCAGTTGTTCATTGTTAGATTAAGAGGGCTGTATATCAGTCACACACACCCTACCCTCAGCTGAGCTCATATGATTATAAGATAAACCCCCACAGCCTACTGCCAGGTTCTGCTCTCTGCTGAAAGCTGCCTACAGATTTCTTCCAAAGGTGGATATACTAGATGCATTTGGAAAGCCCAACTTACACATTTTGTATAGTCTGTATAATTGATCACCATCCCCTTTAGAACAAAGAGGAAGCTGTAAATTACACTGCTAATAAAATGAGCTTCACAAGCACTGATTACCCAGAGATCTTGGTTATGACAAACTGTTTTTTAATAAAGTACTTTCAAAGAAAATCGAGGAATAAAATATGTAGAACAGTGCAGCTGAAATATTACCTGAAAGTGATTCGTCAGTATGGTTTTGTGTGTCTTTGTCTTCTGGCTACAAAGCAGAAAACAACTATAAATCAAAACAATGTATTTGAACATCAGAATAACTATTTGCGTAATTTACAAGTGGCAGAAGATTACTCAGAAGAATCACAAACATTTGTAAAGTCATACAGGGAAAATATCTGTTTTTGACGTGTTACTGACAATCTGCAATCTTTTCAGGCAGCATTTTCATGCTTTGGCTCACAAAACTGCCCTGTTGGCTGTATCCACTGAACAATGTAATCTTTATTAATAATATGCTAAGGGATGACATCTTATGAATAATTTGCTCTAATCCCTCAAGAGCTGTTCAAGAATTTATACAGTTTGATTAAAAAGATTTTTTCAAATGCTTTGCAATGAAAAACCCAAAAATACTGCCTGTAACATGCAGTAGTAAGAGATTGTTCCATTGATCTAGGAAGAGTGGAGAAGCTTTTTTTACAAACTTCTTTACATACATAGGAAGCATTTCTAGACAACAGGTGGACTTGAACATTTCTCCTGGTTCACATCTAACTCTCCTCCTGCTTGAAGCAGACATTCTCTCTGTGGCTTTTTGCCTGCTAATTAAACATAATGAAATTACTTAGCAACTTGAGACTGCAACACACATCGTAACATTTCAATTCTATTTAAAGAGCAACATCTGAAAATTGGAAAGACTGCAGNTAGCTTCTGCATGCATTTTGTTTTTTGGTTTTGAGGGAAGAACAGGCTATTGTTATTTTTGTAACACTGCTCATCGGCTTGCTTTTTTTAGCAGGTCAAAGATAACTTTCAAAGTTTCCAACAAGTTAGGACATGCAGCAACAACACTGCTGCAGACACATAACTTTACACAAATTATTAGATTCCCTGTTAAGGGGAAACATGTTCTGGTGACATCTTTTCTCACAGGTATTCCACAGGCCTTGCAGCTGTTCTCTACAGAAATATGTATTTTAACTGTTCTGTTCTTCTTGTGCACCTAAACTCTTGCTGAAGTGAGACAGAACTTGCTTGTTTCACTCATAGCAAGACTTAGTTAATACAAGCAAGGCAAAATGAAAATAATCCAAAATTCCGGCTAAGCTCAAAGGGCAGGAGAGCACCCTATCTGAATTTAATCTTACTTTGCTTTGTAAGGATGCCAGAATAAGTTTTATCCTCCAACAGAAGCAGGGAAGAAGGGATAAAGAAAACACAGGGCACAGTTACAGGTAAACAAAACTAAACCAACCTGCTTCTTGTGCTATACCATGTGTAGACTATCAAAAACATTATCAAGAATCCTGCTTTTCTAAGATACCCTGTGTAAGATACTGATGAGCAAATTATGACCTACCCACCTAATTGCATGATTCTAATGCTCCATGATAGGAAACCTTCTTTACTAACAGGTGATTCTCAGTTGTTCATTGTTAGATTAAGAGGGCTGTATATCAGTCACACACACCCTACCCTCAGCTGAGCTCATATGATTATAAGATAAACCCCCACAGCCTACTGCCAGGTTCTGCTCTCTGCTGAAAGCTGCCTACAGATTTCTTCCAAAGGTGGATATACTAGATGCATTTGGAAAGCCCAACTTACACATTTTGTATAGTCTGTATAATTGATCACCATCCCCTTTAGAACAAAGAGGAAGCTGTAAATTACACTGCTAATAAAATGAGCTTCACAAGCACTGATTACCCAGAGATCTTGGTTATGACAAACTGTTTTTTAATAAAGTACTTTCAAAGAAAATCGAGGAATAAAATATGTAGAACAGTGCAGCTGAAATATTACCTGAAAGTGATTCGTCAGTATGGTTTTGTGTGTCTTTGTCTTCTGGCTACAAAGCAGAAAACAACTATAAATCAAAACAATGTATTTGAACATCAGAATAACTATTTGCGTAATTTACAAGTGGCAGAAGATTACTCAGAAGAATCACAAACATTTGTAAAGTCATACAGGGAAAATATCTGTTTTTGACGTGTTACTGACAATCTGCAATCTTTTCAGGCAGCATTTTCATGCTTTGGCTCACAAAACTGCCCTGTTGGCTGTATCCACTGAACAATGTAATCTTTATTAATAATATGCTAAGGGATGACATCTTATGAATAATTTGCTCTAATCCCTCAAGAGCTGTTCAAGAATTTATACAGTTTGATTAAAAAGATTTTTTCAAATGCTTTGCAATGAAAAACCCAAAAATACTGCCTGTAACATGCAGTAGTAAGAGATTGTTCCATTGATCTAGGAAGAGTGGAGAAGCTTTTTTTACAAACTTCTTTACATACATAGGAAGCATTTCTAGACAACAGGTGGACTTGAACATTTCTCCTGGTTCACATCTAACTCTCCTCCTGCTTGAAGCAGACATTCTCTCTGTGGCTTTTTGCCTGCTAATTAAACATAATGAAATTACTTAGCAACTTGAGACTGCAACACACATCGTAACATTTCAATTCTATTTAAAGAGCAACATCTGAAAATTGGAAAGACTGCAGCTTCACCCTAGGACTAAAGGAAACTACAACTCTCCTTACTTAAACTACGCAGGTGTGGAGCCAGGTGAAATACCTTTCTTCTGTTGAGGATTTAAAGATAAAAGCAGGAGGGGATTTTCCCTTTAGATAGCTGCAATAAAGTATGGTTGATTTTTTGTATTGCATCATTCTTCCAAAATTATCACAGCAGGCTTCTTAACATTTTGCAGGCTGTACATGCAAACACAAGTCAACTGGGTAACAGTATAGTGTAATAAGATACTCTATTACTACCTGCTTCACCTTCTTTACTAAGAAATCCACTAAAACCAGAATATAGGCAGTTTCAGCTGATGTGGTGACCATGCACACATTCACAGTCCAATTCTAAAGAAGGTAAACTATCTCCAAAGTATTTAAAGACTTTGTTAGGCGAGGAAAAATTTGCATGCTGTTTTCAGCACTTCTTTATTCCCTGCAAACAGCAAGATCACACATGCAACATCAATTCAGCCTACAAAGCGTCTGGTCTCTGCTCAAGAGAGATATAACCCTGCACAGGCCACTTGCAACAAATAATCCTTAACAGAACTTTTTAAACATGAAGTTGGTCTTCATGGCAACATGTAAGCACCTACATTTTAAGAAAAATTAAATCTGGAGATCTTGATTATAGTCATTATCTTCATTCACACAAATTCCTTAAAAAGGTAGAATATTACTGCTGATCCCTGAGGAGCAAATCCCCAGAAGGGTAACTTACTGGGAGAATGAGGAGCTGCTCATCACAGCTCAGCCTCCCCAGAGATCTGTTTCAAAAGAAACAAACAATAAAATAAAAATGAAAGGAAAAAAAAAAAGGAAAAGTGGATACTGTTCACTTAGTTTGCAATAGCTAAGTTGCTGCCCTGAGCTTCAGTAACATTTCCCAGACTTTTTCTCCACAAAAGCTCACTTCACTGAACTCTTGAAAAGAAAGCCTATTTCTGGTCTGTTTTACTGAATAATTCCATGGTCTCCAGATATAGTCTGAAAATGTATTTATTTGTTTAACATACTTATTTAATCAACAGCAATAACTTAGTTCACATTCAGGTATAATTTTTCTTACCTGTTGGATTAGGCCAGAATCTGATGTAAGGGTCTTGATGTTCACAGACGCAATTTCCAATGTAACTTGATCTGTTAGGTATTCTTCATCTAAGACAAAGACTGTGAAACATTGGTCTTCCACTCAAATACAAATTTAAATAGTAAGACTAATAAAAACATAAATTACAGATGTCTAGCATACAAAATTTAACTCCGTATCATGATCAGTCACTGGGAAATGCTGGATTAAAAACCCAAAATATATAATTGGCAGAGACTGCAACAATCATGCAGAGCAGGACTGTGAGAGGAAAAATAGTTCTTGCAGAGATCAGATAGATCAGATATTAGTGTAGCAGTTGTTTTTTAAACAAACACCACGTTATTTTTGAAGCAAGAGTCATGTTCTTCTTTCAAAAATCTGACCAGAGAAAATTAACTGAATCAATACACCAAAGTAGGCTGCAGACTGTCACAAATCAATATAATTCTTTTTGCTTTGCTTTTCTCATCACACTTATAATGATAATTGTTGAAATATGGTCCTAGTTTCAGCTGGGACAGAGTTAATTTTCTTCCTAGTAGCTGGTACAGTGCTGTACTTTGGATTTAGTATGAGAATAATATTGGTAACATGCTGATCCTTTAGTTGTTGATAAGTAGTGCTTATCCCAAGTCAAGGATTTTTCAGTTTCCCATGCTCTTCAAGCGAGCAGGTGCACAAGAAGCTGAGAGGGAGCACGGTGAGGACAGCTGACCCAAACCAGCCAAAGGGATATTCCATACCATCGGACGTCATGCTCAGTATATAAACTGGGGGATGGGATGGGCATTACTCTGCAAGTGGTGAGTAATTGCACTGTGCATAATTTGTGGTTTTTCTTGGGTTTTATTTATCTCACTTTTTGTTATCTTTCTTTTAATTATAATTATTATTAATAATTTTATTTCAATTATGAAACTGTTCTTATTTCAACCCACAAGCTTTGTTTTGTTCTTTTTTTCCTCTTTTGATTTCTCCTTCCCACTGGGAGAGGTGGAAGGGGGGAGAAGTGAGCAAGCGGCTACGTTTAGTTGGTGGCTGGGGTTAAACCATGACAGGCTGTTTTTGGCACCCAACATGGGGCCCAAAGGGTTGAGATAATAACAAATCTGATCAGAGTGTGTTAAAAAAAATTTGTTTTAAGTATTATTGTATTGGTTCATCAGTTGCTGGTTACAATGTTGATTGATTTACTCTCAGAGCTGTTATTAGAGTTGTGGGATGTAACACCTTAACTGCTCCTTGTTATGCTGGTTACCAGCTCTGGGTTCTGGATTAAGGGTATCGTTCAGCTGTACAGTGTAACACTGGATTGTGAGACTGAGCTGGTATTTGTAGTCAGCATTGCCATAATTTCTGTATTTCTGGTGCCATCTCCTGGACACTATTAATAATTACACTTTTTACCTTTTCTCCTTGGGGAGCCAACCTATAGAGAAGACATCATCCCACATATTCCCCTTCTCCACCAGGCTAATTACAACAGTGTCCAAGAATTTTGAAAAATTTTAATATCCTTGGGATATTGAAACTGACATCCTCCTATTGCTAGGAACCAGCATGTTCCTCATTGTGGTTCAGGTTTAGGCAGCTCATGGAGTTTGAGATGCCTCAGAAGTGGTTGGTACTGAAGCACAGGTCCCTCTGGCAACCCAACTGCTGGTGCTGGGCTCAATGTTCAAAGGGAAGGTCTCCTCTACACATCATCCAACTGATGCTACATGGAGTAAGTGGGTCGCACTGATCACACGATGAGCTTGAACAGGAAATCCCAGTCGTCCAGGAATCTTGGAAGTGATCATGGACTGTCCAGAAGGCAAAGATTTTGGAGTGTCACCAGAAGAGGAGGCAGCGTATGCTGAAAAGCCTCCACTGTATAATGAACTACCAGAAAATAAGAAGCAATATGCCCTATTTACTGATGGGTCCTGCTGTATTGTAGGAAAGTATCTGAGATGGAAGGTGCCAGTATGGAGTCCCCTACGACAAGCTGCAGAAACTGATGAAGGAGAAAGTGCATCAAGACAGTGTGCAGAGGTGAAGGCCTTGGGCTTTAGACACTCCTGAGTGAGAAAAATGGCCAGTACTTTATACTGACTCATGGATGGCAGCAAAGACCCTGTGGGGGTGGTTGCAGCAATGTATGCAGAGCAACCAGCAGCACAGAGGTAAACCATTCTGGGCTGCTGAATTGTGTCAAGATATTGCTGCTTGGGTAAAGAACCTGGCCCATGCACCCAAGAGTCACGTCGCTGAAGAACATCAAAACAACCAACAGGTGGATCAGGCTGCTAAGATTGAAGTGGCTCAGGTGGATCTAGATTAGCAACATAAGACTGGATTATTTATAGCTTGTTGGGCCCATGACTCCTCAGGCTATCAAGAGAGAGATGCAACATATAGATGGGCTTGTGATCAAGGGTGGACTTGACCATGGATACCATCACAGAGGTTATCCATGAACATGAAACGTGAACTGCAATAAAGCAAGTCAAGCGGTCACTAGCCAAAGGGATATTCCATACCACAGGGGGTCATGCTCAGTACATAAACCGGGGAAGTTAGCCAGGAGAGACGTTCGCTGCTCAGGGCCGAGCTGGGTATCAATCAGTGAGTGGTGAGCAATTGCGTTGTGCATCATTTGTGTTTTTCTTGAGTTTTATTTCTCTCTCTTTTTGATATATTCCTTTTCATTACAATTATTGTTACTGTTAATTGTATTTAAATTATTAACTTCTTATCTCAACCCACAAGTTTTTGTTTGGTTGTTTTTTCTCCCCTTTGATTTCTCCTCATTACCCCACTGGGGTGGGGAGGAGGGGAGGTGTGAGTGAGCAGCTGATGGTGCTTATTGTCACCTGGGGTTAAACCACGACAAATATGTACTACACATATATTTCATCCCTCAAGATGGGGTACAAGGGATATATAAGCCATTTGTGAACTGTGTGCAAACAGGGTTCACATTTCACTGTGCATGATTAATAAGGTCCTCATCAACAAACCATTTGCATAATTTTCCTGGGTCAGGTGCTGACCAACCATTAACAGGAGCTTAAAAGAGGTTATATTCTACACATTTTACACACAAGAACTCTCCATGCTGGTGACTACATTTGTAGTTCTTGTATATTTCCACTTGCTGTTTGCTTTGTGGTAAGATCTCATTAAAGAACAGCTATCATCTTTATGAATCATCAACAGAAAGAAGACATCTTTCTTATGTCACTCAAGAAATTGATCTGAATAAAAGAGTTCATGCTTACACTTGCAAGAAAAAAAATCCCATTTTCCTCTTTTTCCAGTTTTATAAGAGTGTTGAAACTTAAAGCCAAATAAACATTTACCCTGCTGGGGGTGGAATACTAACAAAGATCAGCTTCTTTATGACTGTAGGTCCAGAAACAAACAAAAAATCCACTTCAGTTGTGTGGAAACATACTGTGTGTGAAATTTGTTCTATATTTGAGTGGAGGTAGAATTATAATCAAAACATGATGTAAACATTAAGCCTAGACTGGCAAGACTAAAAGTTCCCTCAACTCATCTTTAATTCATAATCTGTAGAGGGTGTTAAGAACCTTAATACCTCATGGCCTCAAAATGGACCGTTAATTAATTGATGTATAAAAGCCAGAAAACAGCCCTTACCCCACTCTTGGCCCTCTACTGTCTATTCAAACATTATATCTGAAGCAAACAATTTGAGTCACACAATCAGACTTGTACATCTGTAAACAATTTTTAGCTCAGATTCATATTTCTAAGACTATTTTTATAGAAACAGTTACGAAAAGTCATTCTCAGAAAAAAAATTAAATCATGGAAATGAACAGAATGTTGAGGTATTTGTATCACTTAAGTCTAAAGGGGAAATGTCAAGCTATATTTACTTACATCTTTATTTACTTAGATTTATATGTACTTACATCTTTTTACACTTAGCAAGAGGAAGCAGAAACTAAAATTAAAAATAAGTTCATTTCCTTTCTACAGAGAGTGCTGAAATTCCTACTTCCTCTCAGCTTTCACAGAATCACAGAATCACAGAATGTTAGGGATTGGAAGGGACCTCGAAAGATCATCTAGTCCAATCCCCCTGCCGGAGCAGGAACACCTAGATCAGATCGCACAGGAACGCATCCAGGCGGGCTTTGAATGTCTCCAGAGAAGGAGACTCCAC
>VZTO01026158.1:3742-20867 GCA_013400615.1 Syrrhaptes paradoxus
AAACAAAAAAAAAAAAAAAATAAAAACCATTTTTTTTTTTTTTTCTATGTGGCTATAGAAAAAGCCATGCAAACAATCTGCTCGGACTGGACGAGGGAAAAGGCTGGCAGAGATGTCTCCACAGCCTCAGGTCTCTTTGGCGGTCAGGTCACACTGACCCTATATTCTCTTGTGAAGACATCAGGCACTTGCATCTTCCCCTCTTACTATCCCCCATAAGGAGCTCGGCTTAGTCAGTGGCACCCGTTAGTGTCTCTGCCATTAAGAGGCTGTCAGTATTTTCACTATAAACCCAGCTTTTCAGAAACTTATCATGGCTCCAGAATATCTTCCAAGAAGAAATTTGGCCGAGGCAAAAGGAGAAAGAGGGGGATAATTTATTTTTAAGGACAATGAATCGGAACCTATAGCTTTCCTGCATGGTGAGGTCTCGGGAAATCTGGTCCCAAGCCTCAGCTGAAGGTTTTGGGTAAGCACTGGAGAAATCCAAGAGATCCTTTCAGGCGGCAAGCAAGGGGTGGGAGGAAAAGCAAAGAGCTGCTTTAATATGAAACATCACATTTAAAATAGATCCTACAAAAGCAGAAACCGTAGGCTGGTAAATCCTCCCCTTCTGGAAATCCTGTGGGTTTTGGTGGGAGTACCACTCAAAATAAACATTCAAAATCAGGCCTCAAGTACATAAAATATAGAATTTGGTAATTAAATTTAAAAATATTTATAAATAACTTAAGACATTCAGGCTCAGAGGTGTGTACAGCCAAGCATCTCCCTCTGGCACGGGGAGCTGCAGGGATGCACACCCGGTACTACAGATCCCCAGTGCAGAAATTTGCTTTGCACCAAAAGCAGAAACAAAACCTGCCCATTGTAGGCTCTTTGGAAAGTCTCCCATGCCCCTTTGAGAGCACGTGAAGGACAAATCTAACCAAGAAGAAAGAGTTTGGGAGTACAGACCCATCTCAAGGGATGTGCTCCGTTCTCCCCATACATCCACTGCAGGTGGCAAAAGGGGTCCCGGGGGATTCCCTTCCTGCAGGGGAGCCTGGACTTCACCTCCTGTACACCCGGCTTGTACCTGCAGAACGAAGGCACGCGAGGGAGGGGTAAGGTCAGAGATACATTCATTTGGATTCATTTCGTGCAGTTCAGAGGACACGTGTGGTGCGGCAGCCCAAGAGCTGGCCATCCTCCCCGCACCCACGGGACGGCACGGCATGGAGGGACCCGCTCCCGGCACAGCGAAGCGTCTCCCCGCCGCAGCTCCCTTTGGAGACAAGCTGGGTACAGTGCTTTGGCCCCATGGGTATTTGTCCCCTAGGCACAGACTGGGGCAAACTGGTCGCACGGATCATATCCTCCCAGGAGATGTTGAGCTGGATGGTTCTGCAGGCCATCAGCTATGCCCTGAGCAGAAAAATGAACTCTCAATTTCTTTTCTCCCATGGGTTTCATCCAGACCCATGATGTACTTGGTCTCAGGATTTTTTTTTCCTGTCAAACACCTAAAAAAAAGAAAAAAATTGTTCTTTGGCACTTGTGCGACAATGACACACAGACGTGACACCATCCTGTCCTCCGGCTGCTGCTGGGTGGATCTCTAGAGGTCCATGTACGCTGAGTCTGTGTCCAGCCTCTGGGCCTCTCCGAACACGAGGAACGCACAGAGCCCGACGCTGTTAACAGCAGCCACCAGGTTGAAAACAGAATTCCAGGAGCCGGTGGTTTCGATCAGGTAGCCAGCCAAGTACACGCAAATGACACCTGGGATGGGAGAGAGGAGAAAGAAATGCAAAGGGTCTGGGGCCAGATCCTGCCCACCTGCGAGGAGAGGACTCCCTGGGGAAGGCTGAGCTGCAGGAAGGTGCCTTACCTAGGAGGGCTCCGCCTGTGTTCCCAACACCTGCAAAGAAAATAATTGTGTGTTAGAAACCCACAGAGATGAGCAGCTTCATCCAGGCTCCCTCCCGACCCCGGTGTGCGTGCCCAGCTAAATACCCCGCTGATGGCTGGGACACCCGACGCTGTCCTTGTCCCCATCCCGTGGCGCAGGGAAGCACGTGGCAGGTGGAACGGCACGTTCCTGTGGTTCCCTGTCCCAGGGATGGCAGGGGTGACACAGAAGGGAGCTCAGGCTGCAGACGTGCACGTGATGCTGCAAACATCTAGGTATGATGCAAAACCATCAACATGTAGATGTTGCACAGAGCTACGCCTGCTCACACCGCAGTGCTGCTGACTGTGTCCCCCCCTCCGGCACAATCCGAGCCCGCGGGAATCCTTACCGAACAGCAAGCCAGCACACGAGGGGGCCAGATCCTGCACGTTGACTGAAATGCCACTAGTGAGAAACAGAGAGGGGAGAAGGGCTGTTTGAATGGACAGTTACACAGGGTTTAGTTTGGAAAAAAAAAAAAAAAAAAGAAGAAGAGAGGCTAGAGAATAAATGGCACAACTGTTCTTTATCAGGAGAAAGGAGGAAAGAGGCGGAGAGTGAAGTAGCACAGGGAGGTACCAGGAGGAAAAGGATTCAACTCAAAGCATTCAGAGGGGCCAAAGAGCAATTCCCCGCCTGCTCCACCTCCCTGCCACCCGCCTGGTCCAGCGTCCCCTCCAGCACACCAAGCCTTGCCCCGTGCTAGAGGTTGGGGGGATCATCTCCACCCCCCAGGCGTGAAACTCCCCCGGCCTCGCGGGGATGCTCAGCTCTCGCTCTGACAGTCGTGACAGAGGCAGCCTCCACTGAGAGCTGAGCGTGGGACAAGGGCTGAGGGTCACAGCTCCCGTCGTTACCGCCCTCGTTACCTGTGGTTAAACGTCTGGAGCCCAACAGAGGCAGAGGCGAACACGATCGCTTTGCAAAAACTGGATGTCTGGCCCAGGCACAAAGCAAAAATGCTTGAGACACCGGAGCCAATGACCTGGAAGAAAGGGAAAATCAAACACCACAGCACATTTTCTGTAAGGGAGAAAGCAGCTCCTTTCATGGACAGACTGTTCCCTTTCACAAAGGCAAGAGCTCCTATGCACCAGGTGCTTTCGGGTGTTTTTTTTCCCTGCTGTCCTGCCCACAGAGGTCTGTCCAGAGGGATGTGATGCTGCGGAACAGAGAGGACACGCTGTGTGTTCTATTTCTGCTCCCTTACATTGCTATTTCCTAGTATCTGCGGGGTCACTTGGAGCAACAACATGTGACTGCCTTTCCCCATGAATGAAAACCCCTTCAGAGCGCTCGCAAATCCCTGTGCTCAGCGTTACTGTTGGTCCGTGCTGTTCCTCAGTCAGGGTTCATACCCTCTGAAAGAGGGGAGATGGAGATGAGATCTTGGGAAGAAATGTTTCCCTGTGCGGGGGGTGAGGCAGTGCCCAGGGTGCCCAGAGAAGCTGTGGATGCCCCATCCCTGGAGGGGTTCAAGGCCAGGCTGGATGAGGCTTTGGGCAACCTGGGCTGGTGGGAGGGGTCCCTGCCCATGGCAGGGGGTTGGGACTCTCTGATCTTCAAGGTCACTTCCCACCCAAACCATCCTGGGATTCTGTGATTTCCCGTACGCGCTGCCCCCCAGTCTATCCACAAAGCTACAACACTTTCCTCTTCCACCCAGGACCACCAGCCCAGCTCCAGCAGAGCTCTGAGCTCCCACACAAGCAGGGGTCAGCCGGCAGCTCTAGTGTCACTGCTGTGGCTTCAGCTCTCTCACCTGCATGAACTTACGGATGGTGATGGTTCTGTACCCTGGAAGAGAAAGGGAGAGCTGCGGTCAGGCACAGTGCAGCAGGTCTCCTTGTTCTCCAGCCAGGAGACCACAGGGCGAGTGGATCTCAGACGGGCAGATTTCACCTCCAGGCGCATATCGTGGCTGAGATCAAAGGGACCCTCAAACACACGGGTGGGATTTGGACCCTGGAGCATTTATCCTGCTTCTGCATCAGACCCTCACGTTGTCTGTTTGCTGAGTCTTCTCGCGACCAACAAGCCCACCTCCTCCCACCCAGGTCCTCTGTCCACATCACATAAAATACGAGCTGAGGAAAAGCCAAAAGAGCTCTTACCCTGGTTGATTAAGTGATCAGACAGAAATCCACTGAACAGGCTTGTTGGGATTGCAACCAGCCAGGGAACCACGTTAAACACCCAGCCCTGGAAGGGAGCAAACATCAAGAGAGCGTTGCTGTCAGAGCTGAGTTTGTTTTCAAATATTTTATTTGCTAGTCTGATATCTGCGAAAAGGAAAAAAACAAAAGTGATCAGGACTTCTTGCAGGATCCCTGCCTTCTCTGCACCCTGCAAAGGCTGTAAGGTGGCAGGAGAATTTGTAGGTGATTTGTGTTTCCTTCTGCCCCAGTGACCCTGCAGAAAGCTCTGTCTGCTCTGGGAAAGAGGGATTAAATGCCGCAAAGTCTACTTTTCAGCAAGGTGATGTGGCAGAGAGCCGCGGAGCCCTGGGAAGCAAACTGCAGACTTTGCCCTGTGGGTCACCAGGAAAGCTGTCGGCAAAATTCCCGACACAACCTTCAACTTCATCAGCAGCGTTACTGCGAGGAGGAGGGAATGCAGATGGCTTTTCTAATGCGGGATTAGGGAACGTTATGGGTAGCAACACACTTTGGTCTATTTTCAATTAAGTGAGTTTGCTACAGCTGTAATCACGGATGATTACTGGTCATCTGGATTACAGCTGCTCAGGGGCATTTTAGTGCCCAGATCCCACGAGGAGCTGAAATCGGGGCGGGCTGGGCTGGGCTTCACCTCGGCTGGCTGAACCGACCGATCCATCCATCCTCCCCTGCATCTCCCCATTCACTCAGAGACCGTCACCCCTTGGAGGCATCCTGCCCTTCCTTGGCTTCAGGATGCTTGGGAGGGCTGAACAATCTTGGGTTTGAATAATTCTGTTTCCAGTTGCTCCTGGAAATCGCACCAGGGTCTGTCTGCGTCTTTCAGTGCCTTGGAAACTTTGGTTCGTGGTCGCTTTTGAAAATGTTACCCCATAGGGTTGTGGGGTGATATCCCTGGTGTCTCTTAGCACCAGCTGGGGTTATTCAGCAAGTCAATCCCAACACACAGAAGCCACCCTTGTCTCATCCCTACGGCCCATCACCCTGAGCCCAAATCCTCCATCACCCCCATTGGACTGCACGCAGGCAGCTCACCTGCAGAAAGGGAGACTGGCCAGCAGGTGACAGGTTTCCCACACTGAGGATTATCGTCCATCCTTTCAGAGCAAGCATCCTCAAGCCCCGCTTTATTAAAATGTATAAAGTGATTATCGGATGCAGGGACGCTCTATAGAGCATCTTACATAAGGGCACGGTGATACAACGCGTACCAGATGGTGAACTGCTGCTGCACAAGCGTATTACTGGAGGTGCACAGATCTTGTCACAACAATATGTTTGCTGGTTTAATACATGATTCTAATATAAATATCAAGTATGCCATAAAGCGCCTTACACATGTCATATGAAAAGGCATCTGTAAGCAGCTCTGGAAATTATTAAAAAAAACTAACAGAGCCGTTGCGGAAAAAATTGTCTGAGCCTCTGAGAACAAGATCAAAATACCTGCTCTCGGCCCAGGTGGGTATTGCCTAGGCTCCTGAAAAACGGGAACATCATTTGTGCCGAGGAGAGGGAAGATTTTATAGTATTTTTGAAGCATTTGTTATTGAGTATAATTATCATTTGGACAGGCAGCTCTGAGCTATACAATGTCGGTAGAGTTAAAATCCCCATGAAAACCCAGGAGTGAATGGGTTGGAGGTCATCTGCACAATGTCATAATGTCCCACCACCTCCTGCCTCCCAGCCTGCCGTCCCCACGTCCCTCTGCCATCACCTCCCTCCCCAGCCACCCCGTTTCGGCAGTGACCTGGCACAACTCATCTACAGGGACACCGGCAATGCCTGTGTCTCAGAGCCAGCTTACCTTTGACTCCGGGAAAGTTTCCTTAAAGAAAGTTGGCAGCCAGGAGAGGAGAGTGAAAAACGTGCTGGCAGTGGAAAGCTGAGCGATGATGACAGCCCTGGAAATACACAGCGGGGACAAAATAATCAGGAGTGACAGGTCACACTGGGTGGGAAACGGGGCACTCGAGAAACCCAAGATTTCAGTTCCTGCTCTATAAATAAATCCCTCACAGTGCTGCAATTGCTTCCTGAGATTTTTTTCACAGATAACTGCTCCTTTAGGCTTGCCACTCCCAGCACTGCTGGTTCCTCCTCTGCCCTCCCAGCCCCTGGGTTCAGGTGAGGTTAAGCGCGGCAGCAATTCCCCGAGTGCATTTCCCACCCGTCCCTTCAAGCGCTGCAAGAGCTGTCCTGTTCCAAGAGGTGTTGTTTGGGCTTTTCTAGGGATTTGTTAGTAGCAGATGCTCGGTGGTTACTCAAGGCAGGAATGGGCTTGCTGCCCCATCGCCCTCCTCCCCATCTTTAAACATCACTAGGGAACATGCCTGGATGAGCTTCAGCACCAAATGCAGCATCCCAAGGAAAAAATGGGCATTAAAAATTGTCAAGCTTACCTTTTTAGTTCTTTATTTATACAGACGGGTTTAGAAATTCCCAAATATATAAATAAGTGGAAAAAAATACATCCAGGCAGAAGAAATAAGCCCAGAGAGGAGAAACCCCCCCGGGACGGCGGGTGCCGTCCCAGCCCTGCCTCCTGCGCACCGCTCCCGCCTGCCGCAGCTCCCTACCATATCGGCGCCTTCTTAAACAGCTGCTTCCAGGGGACTTTGCTCTGCTTGGATATCGAGAGGCCTCTCATCAGATAATCTATGGGGATGACAAGTTCTGCAGGGAAGAAAACATAGCAAGCTGGAGGGAGCCCTAGGAGACCCCTATACAACTACCTTTAATCTCTTTCTAACTCTTTTTGGCAATACCAGCATCGGATGTTCATGAAAACACCTTGTTATGTTGACCAAAATTTTTCCACTGCATCCACACACTTCTCCATCCAGCCACCTTCACCCATTTGTTCTATCTCGTGTTGTAATTAAACAGAAATCACTCTGGGCAAGGAGCAGGTTTGGATTTTGTGCAGCACCGGGCACACACCAGGCTCCTGGTGGGCTGAGCTCCTACGTACCACTCACACGAATAGTGCTGTAGCCAGGTGTAATGGTTTGCCCGTGTGTGGAATTACTGCCAGAGAGTTATTTGGGAAGAGATATTCCAGATTAACTGGTTTTTAAAAGCTCTGTGTGTAGATGCTCTTAGTTTGGAATAAGTATCTTGCCCTGCTTTAGCTTAATCCACTTTGAAGCTGATGCTCTGTTCGGTGCTTTCACTGGTGCTTAAGAGTACCGAGGAGTCAGATCAGGCTCTGGACAGCAATATGATCCAGCGCGGGGCTTGAAATAGGAAATCAGCAATGAGAGAGCTCAAAACCTTGTTTCTGGGTTTAGCATCTTGGGTGAGACAGGGCGTGTATTATAGAAGACATCTGAACAAAAGGGTTTTGTGTAAAACCAGGAATGAGCTTGGAATCACAGGGGATTTGCAGAAAATCTCACAGAGGTATCCCTGGGGTCCCGCAGCTCCAGGAGCCCGAGGGGTGCAGGGGCTGGACTCACCTTTCTCACCCAGCAGGTACTTGCAGGTGCAATAAACCCAGAGCAAAGTGAGCAAACCGGAGAAGTAGAAAACACTCTCCCAGCCGTACCAGTCCAAGAGGAGAGACCCTGCACCGCCGATCACCAGCGTCCTGCAAGGGAAGCCACGCTGGGGTGTACAGGTCTGGGCTGCAGGCATCAGTGGGAGATGCTGCTTGGGGTGGACGCTGGGGTCACTAAATGCACCTAAACCAGCTGTCGGTCACTGCGTGTGCAGGCACTGCCCACCTGCCCAGTCACCCCGGGACTCCACAACCTGCCCTGCTCCCTGCCTGGCACCTCAGCCGGATCCTCAGCCGGGCAGGAGGAACCACGAAGGGACCCCACACTTGCCTGCCCCACGCTTAAACGTGGGCTTTGGGGAGGAGAACTTGAGGCTGCTGGTGTGCAGAAGTATCTCGGATAAATGAGCAAAAGAAATGAGTACACTGGAAAACTAAGTGATTAAACACAGTAGTATTTCTATTTGGCTTTTGAGCAAGCTTTCCACTTAGAAAGGAAATTCTTCCAACTCTGGAAGTTACATTGTCCCCAGCTATCAGAGAGGACAGGTGACCAGTCTCGGGGTGACCCTCACTTTTCCTCCTCGATCAGGCTATTTCCCAGAGTAATTAAATGTTGCAAACACTCTTCAGAGTCTGGCTTTAAAAGAAAGAAAGACAAAAAAAATCCCATAAATCCTTGACAAGCACAACAGCAACTGCCTGAGGCTTCCTCAGCTGCAGCCGTATCCTCCAGGACCCAGGAATCCACTTGTACTTTGGGCTGTGAATTTTGCCTCCAACTATTTCACGGCATTTCATCAGGTACAACGTCCAGCAACTGTCACTCGCTGCTGGAAGCCTTCTGAACTTACCCGAACTGCGAGCCGGTCCCCACGGTGCTGTAGGTGAAGGCTCGCTCGCTCTCCCGGACCCTCTGGGACAGGAGGCTGGCCAGGGACGGGAAATACACCCCTGCGGGCAAGGGGAGCTGTCAGGCTCCTGTGCCCTCGTGGGCAAATCAAAAACAAATTTAAAAGATCCCGCAGGAGCTAAACACCGAGACAAAGCAACCTCAGTGAATTCAAAATGGGGATAGAAAATAAACCAAGTGAATCCATTAGCACAACAGGTTGGTTTGTGCCTCGTCTGTGATCCTGTTCCGTCCTCGCTGCTGCTCCTGTGAATCCATCGGTGCCAAGGAACTTGTCCCAGCCGTTCCCCAGTGCTGCAGCTCAGCAAGAGGGAAGGAAAATCATCCCAAATTATCCCAAACTTTTGGCAAGGACCAATTTTCCCCAAATGCTTTGAAGGAGTTTTAAAAAGCAGAAAATGGAACAGGAGCGTTGATGGTTTCAGCAGCCAGCAGCCCTGTCTGGCAGCGAGATTTCTACGGGGGATGATTTGTCAGCGACTTTCTCTAGAAATGTCACATTTCTTTCCCATGGACATTCTGGATGCGGAGGCAGTTTTGAGGCAGAGAATTGCCCCAACACACAGGAGGAGGGCTCACGCGCTGCAAACCTCCTGACTTGCATCTGCATTTACTGCGCTGAGCCCCCTGCGCAGGGGACCCCCGGCAGCCGCGGCCCCGTGCCCAGGACGGGCTCTCACCTTGCAGCAGCCCCATGAGGAACCGGGAGGAGGCCATAAAGACGAGATGGGCTGACGTGAGGTGGGTGAGCAGCGGGGTGAGGACGGTGAGGAAGCCCCAGGCTGACGCTGAGAGGAGGAGGACTTTCTCACCTCCTATTCTGCAAGACACAAAACACCTCATCCAAACCCAGCAGAGGGCAAAAGGGCAAAGCCCCCCAGTTAAGACTCAAGTGTTCTTCCCAGTTCAGCCTGTTTTTAAGAGCAACCTGTGGGTCAAACCTGTTCTTCTCCTCTTACAAATGCCTTTAGCCCTTTGGGGAGTAGGATCAGCAGCTCCCACCTCCTCTCTTCCCTCCTCCCCTGGCCACCGGCATTGCTCCCGCCAGGACACCGGCCACCAGTGCCACCCATCCAGCTCCAGCACACACCAGTCCCACAGACACCACTGCACTGGTGCACTCCAGTCTCTGACAGAGGGGAAGCCCAAGCCACTGTCACCGTTCTGCTTTTCTTAACCAGTGACAGTGTTTTCTCTTCCATCTGCTCTTTCGCATCAGCTCTGCCTGGCAACATTTGGGTTTTTTGCAGACATTTGCTTGCAAATTATTAAGGAACATAATTAAATAGCGCAGTGCCCTGCACGGATGATGTGCTCCTTCCAGGCAAGTGCTCCTCATTACAGATTTCACAGGAAAGCCCTCCTCACAAAGAGTACAGTGGCTGGGGAAAGGAACTGGAGCAGGTAATTACCCTGATTGTTCTTTACAGCTAGCTGGGGAACTTGGGTTTTAATTGACAAAATTTTGGTTTTCCCAAATATGATGGAAACTGTGATGTGGGCTTGCGTGGGAAAGGGTTGCATGAGACCAGAGGGTGGAAAATCTGGAGGCGCTGAACTGAAAAAGAAAATAGATAATCCAGATCAAACAGAAAAAAACTGTGTTCCTTGCAAAAAGGAAGCATTTTCTTCTTGTGGTTAGTGATTGCAGCTATAAACTGTTCTGAGCAGGTGTCTAGCACCACTGGGGTTGAGCTATTTGTTAATGGACAAATAACACTCCTGGGGAGCTGCAGCTATAACCACACAAAGAGCATCAGCTTTTCTCACTTCTCTACAATAGTCTGCCTTACACCCACTATTTCTTTCATCAGCTTAACATGGAAGCTTGTGGGCTCGCTTTTTTTACTCCAGTTACTGAGCCAGTGCTAAAAATAACCTCCATCTGAAAAATTATATTGGCATAAAAGTGCTCTTCACTGTTTCCAGGTGAAAAAAAACAACTTCTGTTGGTCTCAGCACCCATTAATGGAGCTGCAGCTCTCTCCCGGCGCTGCTCTGCAGGAGCTGTGACCATCGTGCAGACACTCCCTGTGCTCGCTGGGGGATTTTCACCTGTGCCAAGCCCTGGGTGCACGCTGCCCTGCAAGCACAGCACAGATTTGAGATCCAGGAATCTAATCAGACAGACAAAACTACCCGTGTCCTTCCTGATCTGAGCTGTGGACCCTGAGTGTGGCTGGTGGAGAGACCTCAGCTGCTTGCAGAGCAACCTGCCCTGCCCGGAAAGCTTCTCCCCACCTTCCCCCTCCCGCTCCATCACTGGCCCAGGGTGAAAATTTCACAGCCACTATTGAGACTGGTCAAAACCCAAGCTAAGCATCATTTAAAAAACCCGAGCAGAGGAAAACAGGAGAATAATAATATCCCGTACTGATCGCTGATGTGTCCTCCGAGAATCTGCGTCAGGCAGTAGCCCCAGAAGAAGCTGCTGAGCACGATGCCCGACTGCTTCTTGTCCCAGGAGAAGTGGGTGCTCAAGGCCACGGCGCAGATGGGGACGGTGACGCGGGCGCAGTACAGCAGGCATGTCCCCAGCAGCAGCATCACCGTCCAGACACGGGACTCGGGCCTGCAAGGGGTGGAGAGGAAGATGAGGAAAGGGCAGGTGGAAGGGTTTCCCTGGTAGATCTGCTTACAGGGCAGGCTGGTTTGCTTGAAAGCCCCAACAAGTCTGTCCTGATAAAATAAAGGTCAGGGCAACCCCCCCTGTGGCACGGGTGTTTCTGGCACAGAGCGTATGGCATCAGTGACATTCCTGAATGATGCTAACTTTCATCCCAAACATTATTTGACCCCAGCAGCAAAACAATAGTGTCTGTCCGCAGGCTGCAAGGTGGAACAGGCTGCTCGGACAGGTTAGCTGCAGAGTAAGGAAAAGGCAGGGAGGAAACCCGGTTTGTTTGCTTTTTTTCCCCAAACAAAAGCTTTCGAAACTGCTCTTTAGAAGATAGGGATAACAAAGGAAAGGTCAGTGCATGAGGTTGGATGCATTTGCACGAGACACAGCGGCACACAAGGGTCTGGGTAGCAAGCATTGGTTATCTGGCATTCCTGCCCCTTCCCCCGGGGAGGTGGGGAGGTGGGGTGTGCGTACCCTCCCCAAGCAGGAGGGCGATGGGGGAATGCTTCAGTGAAGCTGGGCATGGTGGGGATGAAGAGCCCAGAGAGAGGAGCAAGGTAATCCAGGCTGGCCTGATAAGAAGTTGAAGATAATATTAGTAACAATAAGTTAATAAAACATATTTTTTTGGTACATGAGTACTCAGCCCCAAGAAAAGTGCTCCAGCAGAAGATGGAAAATAGCGGGCAGCCAATTCTCTCCTCCAAGCCAGCAACGTGCATCTGGGGCAGAGACCCACATTTTGCTGCAAACTTCAGGGGTAGGTGAGCTCCTGCCTTCCCCCAGCCCCACTAACATCAATCCGGTTCCCCCTTTGCCCGTGAATTACAGAGTTAAAATCTCAGTGAGAACACCCACTGTTTGTACTCTTTGTATCTGGTTATTTTTACACCCAGAGGCCGGAGCACAAAGCACTGAGCAAACAGACTCTGGGGAATTGGCTGTACCGGGGCAATAACCTCGGTGCTTTCCACCCCGCTAAACATCCCCACCTTCTGCGCGGGAAACAACCCGGGTCACTTTTCCTATTGAAATGAGGGTTTTTTCCCTGTACTGAGGTGATGATAAACTAGGCTAACCCCACACGGCACAAAGCCATCTATAAACGGGTCAAATGGCCCGTCACGGAGGGAGGCGAAGGAACAATGCAAAGTGCCCATGGAGGTGAGTTTATCGATTTATTGCTGCTTCTCTGCTGATGAGCAGCTCGGTGCCAGCCTCTGGCAGGAGGAACTGGAAGCGTTACAGTTGGTGCTTGGAAGGTTGGAATCGTCCTTACTGTGCACACATAACACAGGAATGAGAAAACTTCACAGATCTGTGCCGGAGGAATAAGTCACCAGGGGTTGACCTGTCTCAGTCGTTTGAACTGGCTGAGAAACGCTCCCTGAGTCCCTCCTGATCTTACGCCAAGAGGAAGATACGCAGCAATCATATCTTAATTTGCTGCAAAACCAAAGGTGATTTCTTTTTTTTTAATTACCTGCCCCAGCCAGCTCCGGGAGCAGTGACTCCAGCGACTTCAGCTCGCCCTGGCAAAGCACAGCGAAACCAAAGGCTCCCGGACACCGTGGGTCCGGGTCAGACCAACCCCAGCGGCACAACACGGGCAGGAGTTATGGATAGAAATCCCCCAGCAGAGGCAGAGGGCAGGTGGGGGGTAACCAGCGATGGAAATTGTTCTGGAGAGCCCTCAGAGGGGTTTCTCAAGACCAGATGTTTGCAGGTATTAGTGACCGACCCGCTCCTGCCTCACCAGTGCCTCTGCACCCGCGGGAACGGGCTGGTGCCCATCCAGGGCTGTAATCTCTCCTGTTATCTCCAGCAGCACAGCTGATTAACTTGAGTTATTGAACCTGCAACAATTGAGGTGACCAAGTAAAACGTGAAAGCCTGCGATGTGCGTAGGTATTTCCTATTATTTCCCTGCCAAGACGGTTTTCGAAATTGTGTTTTTCCCCCTGCAGCAATGGGAGACCTTTCTGAGCTCTCTCACCCTCTCTCAGGGCTGAGCTCTGCCTCTTCTCCCGGCATTACTCCAAAGAGTGCAGCAGCATTTTAATGGGATATTAGACGGATGGTTCCTCCTTGGCCCTAAGCCCTGTATGGCTGTGCGAGGCGTAAGACGGAGACTAAAAGACCTGTGCAGCTCAGCTAGGCTTTACCCCGCTTCTCTTTATAGTCTCGCCAAGGTCTGTTCCCTCCAGCAGGTGTTTGCAACCAGGAAAAGCAAAACCCACGGGCAGCAACGCCGGTGTCCGAGGAAGGCGCAGGCGGGGGGAGCAGGGTTTGGTGCTAATGGATTGAACCCTAAAAAGCAATGAGCAGGCTGAGGAGCAACTCTGGCTTCAGGGCAGGGGGGATGCTGAGAGCTCCCAGCCTTTTTTCTCGCCTGGATGAGGCAGGCAGAGTCACCCAAGCCCCCAGCCCCTGCTCTGTGGGCACACAGGGGGGTTTGGGGGTGCAGGGGGGGAGGTCAGCAGCACTGGGCTATCGGGGAAACACGTTCGACCTGCCCAGGAGCGGGGCACAAAGCGCCACGTGGCTCTGCAAAAGCAAGGCACCGTTCAAAACACAGCTCAGAGGCAGCAGTGGGAAGGGATTGCCCAGCAGAGACACTCCCAACGAGCCTCCTCCCCAGCTGATGTTTTGACAAAACTCCAGTGAATATTTTTCTCTTGACTTTAATTCTTTTTCAAAAGCATTAAATAAGTTTCTGGGTATACGACACAGTCTCGATGCTCTCTTTGATTACTACTCCATTCTGTACATTTATATTTTCCTTTACGTTTCAATGCCTCGGTAGAGATGTCTGCTCTAAACAAGTGGGGAATATAAAGATGGCTTCAGACTACTGCTTGCTCCATAGGTAGCACATCCAGCCAGGAAAATCCGCTCAAATAGTCTGAGTGTCGAATGTAATCGCCAGCTGCCCACACCCACCCGAAAGCACGGCAAGAATTGTTTCTCTGCAAGGACAATGATGTGCTTGCATCATAGGAAAGAGCTTTGTAAATGCATTTTCTCCTAATTATAGTTATCACAGAGGCTGCCGATGAGTCAGTGTTCTGCTCAGCACAAAACAACAACAGCAGAGGTTACAGGAGAAACTTCGACTAGTGCAGAGGGAAAAAATAAAACTCTCCTTGAAAAACTGAGGAATAATGACAAATCAAACAACAGCAGCCATCCGAGCAGCTAAGCTGTCCCAGTGTTAACAAATGAAATCTAATGGCTTCCCTGATGAGGGAGGTAGAGACAATCTGTGCTGGAGATACCCAGAGTCCGAGTAAAGCACATCTAAACCTACGGAAGTCACAGCTGTTGGCGTCATCGGTGCCACCATGCCCATGTCACCAGCTACCAGTGGACCGAGTGAGTATCTCCCCACAGCCCTGTGCCGGTCCTGGTCGAACCCCCAGAAACCTCCATTGGAGGGGACAGCCACCTCCAAACCATCACTGGGGGAATCACCAGGGGTCCTCTGCAGCCACCTCATTGAATTAATTGTCCTGTTGGCCACCCAACCTGTGCTCTCCTGCCCTGCCACACCCAGCTGCTTCCCAGAGCCAGGTGCTGCAGGTGCATCCCTTCTGCCCATCACCGAGACCTGCTTCACCCAGAGAAGCAGCCAAGCAGCTAGAGAACACTTCCTATTTCATCAACCTCCAACCACCACCCAGACAGGCTATAATTAGCCCTAATGACTCTTCCTGAGTGGCTGTTTGCAGGGCAGCAGCCCTGTGTTTGGGCAGCCCTGCCTGACATCCCTCTGTTCTCCTCCTCCCAAGGCAGCCCTGGGCGCTGGCTGGTCACAGCTTTGCTTCGAAGCATCTTGTGATTTCCCAGGGACCCAGCTCCCACCAACCAGACAGGTCTCCAGCTTAGGGCAGGGTGGTTAAGATTGATTTTTTAAGGATACCTGAGAGCCTCAAAGGGGCAAACCCAAGCTGAGCCATCACAGATGGAAGGAGAGGCAGCAGCATGGGGCATCTTTATTTGCAGTGTGCTTTCCTGCTGGAGGAATTTCTCCGTAGGTGCCACAGAGCAAACATTTATTGAACTTCATTTCTCTGGACTTGCCTCCCTCCGTTCCCCCCATCTGCAGGTCTGGCTGTCTGCAGATACTGTGGGTCACTATTAAAATGGACTTTCTGGAGTCCAGGCTATCCATTAGACCCCGGCTCAGAACCCCCCTTCAAGGCACCAGTCTGGACCAGTCAGGTATTTTCAGGCGGTAAGAGAGCTGGGTTAGACAGCAAGACTGCGAACAGTCTGTCCCAGCAACAGCTCTTGGCCAGAAGCCATCTCCGGGTGGGAGTTTGTGGGTGTTTCCATAACTGGAATTAGAAGTGGGAGAAGAACTGGGAGCTGCAGCTCCAGACCGGCACCAGAGCTGTGCCACAGCCAAGGTGGGCGCAGGGATCATTGGTGGAGCATCCCACCCCCCTGGGGCATCCCTATTTCAGGTATCTTTTGTAAAGAAAGACTAAAAATAGCTCTGTGGGAGATGCAGGGAAGGTTCATCAGCTGGAGCCACCTCCTGTGCCCCAGCCCGCCTGCTTGTCACAGTCCCTGCAAGAACCCTGGGACGAGCAGGATGGGGACGAGCCCCTGGGGTGGTACTGAGCTCCCGGCCGCGCTGGAGGGCCACCAGAGCCCAAGCCCAGGGCCACCTCCCAGGGAATATCCCCAGCATGGCACCCAGTGCCTGCAGTCCCCCCCTGGTCCCCCCACTGCCACATCACAGCCTGGGGACATGGGGACATTCTCCTCCTGCCCATGAGCCATTCCCAGCCCCATGGGAGCATCCTCCTTCAAAAACCTTTTTTTCCAGCATACCTGCCTTTGGCTTTAATTTACAACAATCTCCAGCACAACCACAGCCTGACTGACGTGGAGCGAGCACGGCAGCTGCGCAGACCCTCCTGTGCACAGAGATAATACCCAGGTAGATATTTTTAACCCAGTTTGACAGTCCTCTCACTCCTTTCTCTTTGTTTTTCTCGACAATTTCTCCTTCCCTTGAAAACCCAACACGCTCGTCAAGAGACAGGGGTGCATCTTTTTCCCCCTCCTCGAGTTGATTTTGTCGTGCTGCAAACCGGCTCCAAGCTGATGATTTGTCGCTGTCAAAAGTCGCTTTGGGGTTTAGAGGAGGGTTGTTTTATTTTTGCAATCTACCAGCTACCAGCCAAGCGGAGCAGCTCAGAGGACACAGGGCTTTTTTTCCCGGGAAAGCTGCTGGTTTCCTGGCAGCCTCCTGCACACAAGCTCCCGCCGCCGAGCCGCAGATGGCAACAAAGCGGTGTTCAGCACGCGCGGCCCCGGGGTGAGCCCCGCTCCTCAGTTCTTGCTATCGGCAAATGCAAAGACGAAATTAGATTTCGGCAGCTCCTATGAGCTGGAAATAGTTGTTAAGTCCAGGTGGGAAAACAACAATAAAGCGCACACGTGCTTTGCAGCCTGATCTAAGGGCAGACGTGGATCAGCCCGGAATGAAAGGTGTGTGTTGGTGACATTTTCCATGTGAAAGAAGTTCTCAGCAAGGGCATGATTAAAACCGGGGTGAGGAACTTGGACAATAAAAAAAAAAAAATCCCAACCACCAGGGGAAAAAAAAAAAAACAAAACCACACTAAAGCTATATTGTGTTGACAAAAGATCAGGGCACAGAGCTCAGAGCCAGCGTGACCATTGGCTCCAGGCAAGGAACACGGTCAGGCGACTGGAGACCAGCTCGTGGCCCATGGTCCAACTCCTTTCATCTGTGGAGCTTAAAGAAACGGCTATAATAATCCCTTGTCCTCAGGTGTGGCCAGAGGCTGGAGATGCAGAGTGGTTTCAGGAGTCATTTGCTTCCCAGGACACGCTGACTTTTCCATGTTGTGTTTCTCTCCTGGAGACATCATCCAAAACGTGTTCCCCATCTCTACAGCCTGTGGCTTTGTGTGCAACCTTCAGATTT
>VZTO01026158.1:23231-48290 GCA_013400615.1 Syrrhaptes paradoxus
CAGCAGAAAAGTCTCTGTCTCTGGTTTTTAAGGATTAGAACTGAATATTATATCCCCATCAAAAAATTTAAGGAAAAAAAAAATAGGAATCAGTGTTACTTGATTTAACTCTGTTGGAGAGAGCTGATGCTTTGCTCTAAGTATCCAAGAGGGATAATTTATGGAAATAGGTAATTAAAATGATGGGTATCTCAGTCCAAAATAGGAAGACTCATGACTCACTTCAGGAACATGAGGAGCAGGCGGTGGAGCTTTGTGAAGGCACTGTCCGGGTGATGCTGTGTCCGACAGCAGCATGGATGCACGCAGGCAGCAAAGGATGGAGGAGCTCTGGCGCAGCCTGAGCGAGGTCGTAGGTGGTCCAGAGCTCCTGCCCTGCACCAAAAAGTGCAGGGCTGGCATCTCCTCTCTGTTATTCCTGTGGCCAGCAACCTGTAAATAAATGCTCATGGAAATTAGGCTTTTAGCAGACAAGGGTTTAGCTAACTGTCCTGGAGAGGGACACTGGCTCACCCACTCTTCTTACACGAATCCCTCGCAGGTCCCTGAGGAGCAGTTTGGTACATACATCAAGAGCGGTAACAGTACTTTTAAGCTAAACCTTACAGAGTGAAATAACAAAAGGTTCCTCACACACTATAGACAACTCTGGAAGGAGGTCACCAGGGCTGACAGGCAAAAAAAAAATTCATAAAATCATACTTTGTTCTTTGCTTCAGCATTTCTACCTCCGGGAAGGAGATGTCCCCCAAATGGCCTGTGGCACAGTCACCCAAGGTCACACAGACCTGCTACCAACAGAGAAAACAAACACAAGCAGCCTTGGCACGAGCGGAAAGTGAGGGGAGCCGTGTGTAGTAACCACAGGGCTTGGCCTTCGTGCAGTTGTAGGTTTTCCTTCTGTTATTTGGACAGGAAACTCTAAAGTATTTTAATTCATTCTGCTACTGTGCCTGTTTCCAGAAGAGGGAGCCAAGTCATGCTACAATGCAGCCAAAAATCAACATCATTGTTCAGTATTTTTTTTTAACTAGCATGTATGTTTGGAGTTAATTTGAGGCAGGAGGGGAGATGAGTGCTGATGTAACTACAGAAGTGACATCCATGGAATAAGCTCAGGGAGGCACGGTACAGCAACCCCTGAGANAATCCATGGAACAAGCTCAGGGAAGAACCGAAGAGGTTTTGGGCACGGTACAGCAACCCCTGAGACAGAAACTCCTGAACTCTGACCCGTCTGTCAGTCCAAGTCCCACTGCTGTGGCCAACACAGCCACTGCAACACTGGCCACTAACCTACTAAAATTATGATTCAATTTAGAAATTAAGCACATCACACAGAGTTTTCTTTATTTGTTGAACTCTTCCAGGTCCCCTCCTTGTACTGCTCAGCACCATCTCCTCAATGAACAGCTTCTTTGGCTGACTCACTTCCCACTTCCCAAGCCAGCTTCACTGTCAAAAATAGCAGCAGTAAGAAAAGTGTTTGAGTGGAACATCCATCATGTCCACATCAATGTTTAAAAAGTAAAACCCCACACACCCTTCATTTTACTGCTGCATAATCTCTGTGGTGGTTGTGTTATTTGAAGATTTGATGAAGCTAAGCACAGATCAAGACCAGATCCTGAAGGGGTGTGAAAGGAGAAACAGGCACCCACGTGGCACAAAGGACAATTGTCGTCTCCTGGAGGGACAGTCCGACAGCCTGAAAGCTCCCTGCCAACCAAGAGCAGTTTCAATGCAGCTTGTCCAGTCTGAAGGAAACACATGTGGTTTCTAGTGCTAAATAATGCAACTTTGCAAAACTGCTGCAGACACCAATGTGCTGAAAAATAAGCAAATTACCAGAGAAGTTGACAGATTGAGACTGCTTTAAGAGAACAGTAACTCCCACGCAGAAATTCACCGCAGTGGGTATAAGGAGCTGGAAATCCCCTTTTCATGAAGAGCATGACAGCGTGCACAGGGCTTGCTGGTTTGGAGGTGCAGCCCACTGCTACTTCAGCCCATCCTGTCCTTAATGTCGCTATATGAAGGCAGGAGGGGAGAGGAAAGGGATAAAAATAGTTTCTAGCACCTAGACGTGTCCATTCAGAAATACAACAAATCCTTCTGAGGTGCTATTCATAAGCTTTGTGTTTTGTCTCTGCACAGCTGAGCACATAAAGCTCAGCTCACATTGAGCTGATGAGCAGAGTTGGCATAAAAGGTGCTCATGTGACAGTTAACTTGTCCCTTTTCGCTAAGGACTTCAGAGCAAAAATAAATACTGAGCTGGTGACGTTGTGTGGGGGCTCCGTTACCAGGGAAGATGCGACACACAGGGATCACGCTCCAACTCCATTTAATAAACTTCATTATGAACTCGGACAGAAAGTGGTTTGAAATAAGTCGAGCGACACTCATCTACTAGTCAAGGATTTTTTTTAAGTAATGCTTTTAAGCTTATACTCAAGCATACAAAGCATAAATTTTACAAATTAAAAACATTAAAATCATCCTGGAATAATGTAATGGCTTCCCCTATCTGTACAAGGAGTGGAAAGGAGATAGAATTCTTCACAGGTAATTTCACACATCTTAAATGCTACATAAGTGCTCTCCACATTCATTTCAGTTTTTCTTTCAATGTGGGTGGAAGAAGCTGAAAGTGTTTGAATGAAATCATCTTAAAGAGAGGTACCTACTTCACCTGGTTTCAAGCTGTACACGTTTGCCTCTTTGAAAGTCTTGAGAGGAAATGCTTTACTTTAAACTCTACTGTTAGTTTCTGGGCAGCAGCCTCTGTTTTTCCAGGTACATAAAATTCAACTGCCCTGTAAGAAAACCTTAGAAAGTACCACCAGTACTTCAGCTTTCATGGAAACCCGTTATCCCCCACCCTTCACAAATAACTCCTTTGTACAACAGAAGCAACACAGTTTAGCTTAGATTTGACAGGCAGAAAAGAAACATGGTAACAGAGAAGACAACAGTTATTAGGGAGGGGACAGGTTTTGGAGAAGGAGATAGATTTGTAGCCTCATCAAAACACACTTGATACAGCCTTCCTGCAGAGGGATGCAAGAGAGGGTATTTCACAATGCAACTTTTTCATATCCATAGCATTAATGAAAAAAATCTTATTTGCTTTCACCAAAGGAAAGGCTGGGGGAGGAATGAGTGTAGTGTTTCATGTTTAATTACCGGATTTGTTTGCCACCACTGAGTTCGGAACAAATCTTACAAAAAAGTTATTTTCATATTGTTCTAAATTAAGTGGAAGAAAATACGTATTTTTACACTAAAGCAAACCGATCAAAGTGGCATTTAATAATATTTGTTAAAGTGGTTATCTAACAAAAAATGGGTTAACAAAATCCTATTCATTAGTAGTCACCAAATAAGACATTTCTCATGCATATGACAAAAGTTCATCTGTGTACTGAGAGGTCTGTTTACTGTGTACAATATTTCCATAAATTATAATATGTTTCACAGCCCCTACCATTCAAGAATATTTCAAACAGATTATATATTATATTTGTATATGCAAACTATTTTATATACACTAATATAAAGATCCTTAGAAGTACCATTATCACTACCTTTATGCTTTCTCTAAAATGCATAGCTTTCGAATATTTTCTTGCAGTTACCAAAAACTTTACAGATTAAAGCTGCTTATCAATGTGGCATGTCCATAAAAACAAAGTGAAATAGTTCTATACTAATTTTATATTAAACCCCTTAAAAAACATGTTTATTTTTAAATGGAAAAAAAAAAAAAAAACAAGCTAGCAAAAGTTCAAGTAATCTATGCTCAATCTTTGCCCAAATACTATATGAAATTAATGTAGCGTTCTAGAAGTACAGTGAACTTCTCAACCAGGACTGTAATACTGCATTTCTCATGGAGAAAAATGCTAGTCATGCCACAAAAACGCACCACTGTCCACTCCGTCCGGGAGAAGCTTTAGATGAGATTTAACAACACAAGTTTCAGAACAGAGGAAAGGCTGATCAGTTACACAGGAAGAAATTAGAGCTATTCCAGTTTTGTTTCTGCAGTTTGTTATTAAACAAAGTTACATTAACCATACAGTTTCTCACAAACTAAAAGTTATACAGGGTTTTCAGACATCAACCGACTGGAAAAAGCCAAAAATAAACCCCAAAGCCTACAACTGTTCAAAGTTTGGTGTTAGAATAACCAGCCTGGGTGAAGGAAAGCCCGACCGCTGCTGTAGTCGGGGGGCTACTGATAGCTTGTTATGTATAAACTTCAAGACCTCCATACCACAAACGGCTCAAAGTGGAGAAGAGAATGATCAATAATAAATGGGAACAAGTAATTCTGTTATATCCACCATCTAGCTTAACCTTGGCGCTCTGCATCTCTAACAGCTGTTTAACAAGCAATGGTTTCCCCCCACAAAAAATAGCTACACAAGTAAACAGTGTTCACAGTAATGCAATCAGTAACAGGTTTCGTTAGTTTCCGTAAGTCAGGTGTATCTGCAAAGCTTTATACAGTTTAATGCATAAGTATTCCAGTAAAATTAAGTGAAAACTAAGTTTCATTCTACAGGGTAATACCTACGATACAAGACTAGATTATGTACAGTATGGGACTGGTGTGACAACTGCCAGTGTCTCATGATGTTAAATTATTTCACCCATCGGCTCGGTCTTTGTTCAGCGAATCTGTAATAACTTGATACACGGACCTAAAAATCTAGAGATGGATTTGGCAAGATGAGTGCTTGCTACCATCGGATATACACCAGTGTACAGTGCTGCAAAGTTAAGTCGACCAGAACATCCCATACCCAGAAGATTACAATTTGCTGACTTGAAAGTCTGGACTTCACATGTAAAACATTAAAACTATAATCCTAACTGGAGTGAGGACAGTCAGTAAACAAATACAGGTGAAGATGAACTGCATCTCTTCAGAAAGGTATGGAAGAATTTAGAAAATGGAAATTTCTGGTTTTAGACAGCCCTACTCTGCTCAGCTCAAGGCATAGAAACAGCCCAAGTAGCTCTAAAACTACAATTCTTATTCAGCAAGCAGAAAGGCAGATCCTGCACAAGATGATGCATCAGAGGCTTCAACTAGCAACTCTCTCCCCCACTTCATTTCCTAACACAAGCATGTCTTTCAGCTTACAAACATCCAGTGGCCTTCAAAGCTTTAGCAGCCTGCTGGAATCACTGCAGTGTCTACAGCTGCAAAATTAATATACAGGGAAAGGCTCCTGTTAACAAAAATCCTCAAATGCCTCTGGGGGCTATTTTGGTCATTCCTGAAAATTAAGGAAAATAAAACACCTTATTTTCAACAATACTCCTCCTGAAAAGATGGGTCACTGATCCATTACGAACATAGCTCTCACCATATAAAGCACCAAAAAAGTCAGAAACAAGGAAAATAAAAAGTCCTTAAATTATGATTTACAAGTTTGTACACTATTTCCTAAGCAAAAGGTTGACCTTACTGCAAAGTTTATAGATGAAAACTTGACCAGTTATTTTTAAGGGGAATGTATATCTGGCTATAACTTAAAGGTAGAAAATATTCACTGTTCTATATACACATTTCAAACAGGAGACAGTTAAACTTAACTGAATAGTTGCCAATATAACTCCGTATTAACTTACTGGCCACTAAACTAGGCATCAGTAGCCAATTAGAAAGCTTGAGTTCTGTACTTTTAAAAATGCTATTTTTCCTGTCCTGTTTAATTGTTTTTTTAAAAATGTATTATAGTGCATAGCCTAAGTCAGACTTTCAAAGAGATACAGCGCCTTTCAATGCAGTTTTTGCAGCATTTAAAAGGGACTTTTCTCCCTTCAAATTAAGATGTTCATTGAAAAATCTGAATTGAGTGCTGTACTGTAGTAAAAATATTTCAGTCACAGACTGATATAAATGTATACTGTGCAGTACTAAGATTGACTGATGTCCATCTGCACACATTTTACTTGGGTTCTTCAATCGTCCCCTTGCTGAGGTCTGTCATTTTGGGATATTTCACTTTCTTCTGGTCCAGCTCATTCTGAGCCCACAGTAGTAGTTTCAGTAATTTTGCCAACTTGGGTGTGGATTCACGGTTTTCATAGTCTAGAACAGCTTGATTAACCTCACTCCATACCTGGAAAAGAAATACCGGAGTTCAGCAATAGTTTTCCCACGATTAACACTGCTAATGTCAGACAGACATTGAAAAGATCACACTTGGTGTGCTAATTCCTCAGAACATGGCCAGGACAAAGCTCCACAGACTCTGAGCCTGGAGAAAACAAGGAAGAGAGCTAAGTAGTTGTATACATTAACACCATTTTTTTTTGAATCTTGTTTAAGACATACTTCTGTTCTTTTGTGTACCACTATATCAATTCTTTCTAAATATTTCAAAAATATTTGGACATCGTCTTTGCCACATACAAACAAAAGACATCAATTTCCTTTTGAGGAAGAGCTACCTTCTGTCGCTGCATCATGTTAAGCAAGTCTCCAAATGGTGATTCTTCAGGATTATCAAAGGCAAGCAAAGCCAGCGTACGCTCCATTTCTGTCAGGCATTCCCTGCTCTCCTCGCCTTGTTCTGCTAATTGAGTCTGAGCAAATTCCAGAGCTGCTTCTGTCTCACGCTGCCGAATCAGTTCAATCAAATGCTGCTGCTACATACAAAAGACACAACAATATTAGCTAAGCAAATTAACAAATCTTCAGGATTTCAAGACTGTAACCTTCAGGCATCAGTGTGTAATTTGAAACAAATGCTAATCCATAATTTGACAGTTCGAGGTCAATTCTCCTCAATGTGTGAGACAAGGAGCAGCAGCCTTGTCTACAAAATCTACTGAAAAGGTAACCTGACACTTTGGAGTAACGGGTTTTGAAAAGATGTGTTACTAAATGAACGACTAGAAATTCAGACCAACAGTAATCAGAAATTGTTAAGCCACAGGCCGCTGCTGCTGTTATAAGTTTTCATGTTCCTAACTGTATATGACAGCTCCTGCACCACGCAAAGTTTCCCATTGCTACAAAACAATGACAAGAACACTTGAAATCTCATCCATGTTCAGTCACAAACCTCACAACATACTCATAAAATCTGCACTACTGTTTCCAGTCTCTCAGCAACCTCTAGAACAAATAGAAAGTTTGCCACCTCTCCTTACCTGCAAATGAAAGTACAGGTATCTGTTTGTATCTAACAATTCCGGATGAAGGCTGTTTATTAGCGCAATGGCTTCTTGAATCTGTCCTTTCAATATCATTTCTCGAATTTTTATTCTTTCATCGAGAGTCTCTAAATCAACACTGGGTTCAATTCCAGACTCCATTCGAAATTTCTCTGCTGCTTCTTTAAAGCCCTCTGAAATAAAAATATTTTACCTATAAAATACATTTTATGAAACACTTTAAAAAATGCGCTTACATTAAAAGATTTTAGTATTGCTTGTGTATTTGCAGGTTCTAAAGATTAAGTCCGAACTTCTGAAAAATTCTTATCTATTTAAATATGCATTTATCCAACAGGCATCTAACAGCACACACTTAATTGATTCTTAACTCAAGCGCCCTCATTTTCTAAGGATGCATACAACTTCTAGTTCAGTTCCTTTTAATCCGAAAGCTTGTTTTATACTTAAATAGAGCAGTATGCTTACTCAAAAATGGGATTATCAAAATCACATTTGCAAAATTTGGGTGGTTTTGCTTCTCCCTCAAGCCCTCAAATCTGTTTACACAGACCCAGCAGTTTTACCAAGAAGAAATAGAAAAATAATTTTGCTTTCTCATACCAATACTATCTTTTTAAAGTTGCAACAGCTATTTTAAATCTTAAGTTATACTTTCATACACACAAAAATCATTTATGCCACTAAGATGCTCTTCCTTCATCCCAGAGGCTTCACCCACACACCAATGTAAACAGGGGTGTAGATCGGATACAGACGCCTCCGCCCTAGTACAGCTTCCTGTGATGGTATGCATCGTAATTGCTAGGGACAAATTCCCAGGGTTTCTGACTGTTCCAAGTATAAAGTGAAGCTATGTGCTGAAGTGGTTAATGTTTTTGGTCTCAAACTATTTTACCAGCAGTGCCCTTTTAGAATTTATCTTTCTAGCCAGTTAAAACTTGCTTCTGATAGCTGTTCTATGCCACTTTCAGAGTGCTCTTTAACAACTGCAACACATCTTGTTTTCATGGCACAAAAAAAAGACATCATACAGAAGCAGGTCATGTTTATCACAGCATTCCAAGAGACACTTTCTTTTCTGTATCTTTTAGCAGAAGAGTTACAGTTAAAAAATGTCACTTCTATTGCATGATAACTGCTCAGTGTCTGAAACTTAGTTTCCACTGAAGAGAACCCAAGAGCAGTGGTACATTGCTAAGAGAAGCCAACAGCAATCACTGAATCCTTAAAGCCCTTAAATTCACTCCATCTAGTAGCATATTCTAGCCAAAACCATCTATCCTGATAAAATAAACGACATGCATTTAACAGCCTCCTAGCATTACCCCTCACTTTTACCTGTAACAAGGTAGTTCATGATAAGGCGGTTCATGTCTGCTCTCTGGATATGCAAGTTATTAAGTTTTTCCATCCATTCATCTTTTGTGATTTCATCAGGTTTTTCTGCATAACTCATCCTGGACTCTTACTACAAGAAAAGAAAAGCATCTCATTTAACATGATTCAAGAAGCAGTAGGTTTAATGTCTATAAGCACTGTACTACTACCATCTTTATACCTTTTTTATGAGATCTTTTAAATTAATAATCCAAAAGAGACCCTTTTATCTCTAACCACAATTTTACATTTTTCTTCTCCTTGTTCTTTCACTCTTTAACATCTCCAAGCCAGTTGCTAAAGCTTCTTTCATCAATTGTCAGTATAAAAAATTCAAATACCATCTTCTTGCACTTACTCTGAAATCCACTCCAAATAAATCTTGTTTACAAGTTATACAGGACACACAGCATCACAAAGTGAATCAAAGAGTTTGACAGCTAGCCAGAAAAAATGTAACAAACCCATAAAACAAAGCCTATGTAAACAATATTTGCTTTAAAGTTTTAACCAAAAGTTAAGACGGGATAGCTCCATATATCGCACAGCTCCAGAACTGTACGTGATACGTTATCCAATGTACAACTAAAAGCCTTACACTAGCTTAGCCTGGCTGTCCCCAAGGGTACTCCTGTCAACACTACTAGAATATTATCTCCTAGTGCTTTTCTGGGCAATATTTTTTTTCCGATTCGCGAGCAAAGCGCTTTGTTAGAGCCGACATTTAACCCCTTCTGCCTTCAACTGGCGATCGCAGGGGCAGCGAAAGGGGAGGAGAGGCGGCACCGGCAGCAGCAACAGGCACCGCCACCCCTCTGCCACCAACGCGCCTTCTCACCACCGGCCCGTTTCCAACAGGTTTTTCTTCCCCTCAACTCTCGCCAAAGCCACACCGACCCCAGGAAAGTTGGTCAGCGGCGGGAAGGAGCAGCCGGCTGAGGGGCCGATCGCTCCCCGGCCCCCGTTCAACCGTGCGGCGGGGGAACAGGACTCCCGCGGCAGCCCCGAGCCCCGCGCACGGCACCCGCCCGCAGGGACACCCCGGCCTTCCCCCGCCCGCCACCGGCCCGCCGAGGCTGTCCCCCCGAGCTGGCCCTCCCGAGGCCCGCGCCACCGACGCGCTCGGCCCTTGTCGCCACAGGCCCGGCGCCTCCCCAGCGCTCGCACAGGTGGAGAGCAGGCCGACCCGCCGCGGCAGGGGAAGGGCCCCGCCAGCCCCGATCCCCTGAAGGAACGAGCGGATCTCCCGGCGCCATCTTACCGAGCGCGCCGCGGGGCCGGCTCCGACGCACGAACGCGGGGCTCTCCGCCGCCTCCGCCAGGCCGCTGGCGCGCGGATCTCGCGAGAACCGTCCTCTCGGCCAATCAGCGCCCGGAGAGGAGCGAGAAAACACAACCATAGAGTCGGCCCTGGGGACAGAGTGTACGTCTGTGGGACACCCATCCAGTGGGGAGCTGGTACCATAGAGACGAGCCGTAGAGCAGGGCACTTCAGCAGCGCAGAGATTGGGCGCGATGGCGGCGGGTGGCTGAGGTGCGGAGCTGGCCGGGCCGCGAGATAGCTGCTCTGCCGCCTCAGGCAGCCGCGGTGTCAGTGCAGCCCCGCGGGAGGGTTGCGCCGAGCAGGGAGGAGGGCTAGGCTTCGTCCCGGCTTCCCCATAGCCCCTCTTGGGCTCATGGCCGGGCCTGTGCCCGCTCTGACATGCTGCCTCCCTCAGCGGCCGCGATCCCCGCAGCCAGGAGCTGCCGCAGCTGATCTGTGGCTCGTGTCCCTCCCTGACGCTTTAATAATGTCTCCGGTGACAGCGTTGGACCTAACAACGGAAGCAGTCATGGACGGATGGTCCCTGGTCCGCTGCGGCACCGCTGTGTGGGGGTGTAACCGCTCCATGGGCATCAGACACAGCAGGGCCCGCAGTGCCCCCTGCTCCAGAGCCTGGCGTGGCGAGGGCTGGCCACCGAGCTCGGACAGCTGCCTGCAGGGTTGGTCCTGCCGATCTGCCAGGGCAATGGAGAGGGAGAAGGGTCTGCTTTCGGTCACAGCTGGGTGTGTAAGCGCAGTTCTGCCACTTCCCACTGCTATCGAGACGCTGGACTGGGAGCTGGGGGTTGAGAGCTCTGGTTTATGTATCAAAATTTGTCTTGGCTGCGAGGAGAGTTCGTAAACTCACTGCAGCTAGGGCCAGTGGGGTTTGTGAGTCAAGGCACTCTGCAGAAAAGTCAGGAGAACACCTTCATTTGTATATTTAAATGGAGACCAAGCATAAATAAAGTACAATTTTCATGCCTGAAATGCTGCAAATTATAATCCTCAGGAAAATGTAATTTCCCACAGAGTGGGAATATGGATGCAGTTACCCATTTGTCACTCCAAAAAGCCCCACCTCCAAAACTCACTTTTATTACAATTTTCTCTACATTGAAATAGAGAAAATCTATTATGTAATCAATAATTTATTCTTTTAACTGATTTCCCCGAACAAACCTCCAAGTTTATAAACAATGCAGAATTTTGGACAAAGAACTTAAACTATTTAGTAATGCATGCCATCAGTTGTTAGCTACATGACAAAGCTACAGGGTGGGAAATATTCCTGGTGATTGGAGAGGGCTCTTCCTCAGGCTTTAATCTAAAAACTAATCTCAATTAATTAGGCTTATTGGGAAACATGAACGTTCAGACTCTTTGTGAACCAGGAGGCTTGTAAATCTCCCTTTGGTTTAGCTGTCCTGTCTGGTTCTTGTCAGCTCCTCCCTAAAAGGTGGAGTTTCTTAGGAGACTTCCATAAAGAGGGAGAGAGGAGGAAGATGTCCCTCTCTAGGAGGGTTTCCTGACTTTTTTCTAGAGGGAAACATATTCCAAACAGAGAGGAGGCAACAGAGAGTAATTTATACCACAATTGCTGTTTACAGGTAAAGAATAAAGAATACTTGTAATTGCTTTCTAATAAGTAGAATAAAATACTGAATAAGTAAGCTGGAAATGTGTGAGCTGCTGTTTGGCAGCATACTGACTGTGGGGTGCTGACACCTGCTTTTTCACAGGTTGGGATATTCAACCAGCTGCAACAGAAATTTCCCTTTACCCCTTCATTGTCCCAGAACTAAAGAAAGGTAAAAATGGGCTAAAAGCAGCTCCTAAGCTGTGGTTTTGCTTGTAATGAAAAATAGCTTGGGGTCTTATTTTAAAATGTTTTTAAGAGTTGGCATTTTTTTCTAACTGTGATGTTAAATAAGTTTGTAATCTTTCTGTGCAGAATATAATGGCCAGCTGCATTATCTTCTTTTTTCCCTTTTGTGTTCTTTCCCTAGCTTTTTGGTGTTTCTAGTAGTCAAACCTTATTTGAAACTGAGTTTTTATTTTAGAGAAGAGGTTTTATAACTACTACAGTTGCAACAAACAAACTTTGAATGTTACTGTTGAAGCATTTTCTTACCAAGTCTGAAAACAAAGTGACTTTCTAATGTATTAGTTGGTTTTATTTGGTTAAGTAATTGTAGTGACACCTTTTTTGATGGCACACTAGCCCAATATGAGAAAATAAAGTATATAAAAACTTATAAAACTATTATTGCTTTATTTTAATACAGGCTTTTTTTTTTTTCTTCTTTCCCCTCTTCTGCTGTTCTGGGTGCATGTTTGGGGGACTGAGCAGTATCTCGAGTAATGAATGACACATATTTTATATTAACTCTTTCCTGGTAGAAAGCTGCCTAGCACCTTCCATATTCCTCTGTTTTTTAACTTGTATTTCACTGAACAGAACATTCAATGAGGAAGAATTGAGAGAAGGGGTGAACATAAAGTAAGTATGATATTTAATGGCTTTGCATCTTCAAACACCGGCAAAGGTTGCTATCTCGGTGAAGTGAAAGGTGGGTGAGAGCAGAAGTGACATCCCAGATCTGGGGGGACCATCTGTGTGCAACAGGAAGATGATGCCTTAGTCCTGTCACAAATAGGAATTTTATGGGTTGCACCTAAAGACCCCTGTGTGAGAGACTACAAATATTGAGTAAGGTCAATTTGTAGACATTCAAAGTTTACAAAAGACTAATTAGGGAAGCCTAAGGGATAAACAAATATAGATTTATCAGCTGCAGAGGAAAGTCTAGGTGTACTGACTGCCTAATAGCAGAAAAGGTTTTGGAAGGCAGTGGAAAAAAGTTTTAAGGGCAGCAGTGCTGAGGGATTTGTAGATATCTCAGCATAAGCTGCTCCGGTGTTTAAGAAGCAGAGGTAGATAAGGTGCTTATTAGACTGTTTTAGAAGCTGATTGATAGGCATTAATCTCTGCTAGGATTTCCTAGCATCGTTTTCAGTTCAAACCAGTTGGAAGCTATCATTCTGTTATATGAAAGGAGGCCTAAACTGAAATAAAACTCGCATTATACACCAAAAAAAGCTGCTTCTGTGTGCTGCCAGGGCAATGCAGATTTAGACCAGTAACCCAGGAGTAAATTTCCCAAATTAAGGGAAATTAGGCTTTAACAGGAAGAGAATTAGGAGGGGAATGAGGCAGGGAAAAGAACTGAGGTGCTGACGGTTCCATTTCAGTGAAGGTGACACAGGTCAGCAGAGGTAGATCCTCTGACTTGTGCTTTAACACAGAGATGTAGGGGTTCTTGTGGGCTGAAAGTGTAATGTGCTTTAAGTAGTATTCACTGGGTGCGCAAAGTGAATCACTATTGCATTAAGATGCTGTAAGCCTCTTGCCAAATGTGTGCAAGAGGATTTTAATACCTGTTTCACTGCTGGATCCCCTATTGCAAGTATCCCCTGTTCACTGTTGGTGTGCAATTCCTTGTTTTGCATGTTCCCTTTCCCTTGGTGTGTAATTCCTGGGTTTGAGCACTCCCTAGATGCTAAATTTGTCCATTAACAACATGTTATTAGCTTTTCCCAGGGCTTAAATCACAGTGCAGCTTGATCTACCAAATCACAAGGTATTTCCCCTCCATGTACTTTTGATTTACTGTAGCTCTGTAGCTGCAAAACAAAAATTAAACTGCTTGCCTTTAATCATGGTGTCTTGTACTTTTGCACAGGAATCTGTTGGGGGTTTTTTTACCTCTTGGTGTTCCTGTGTGAAGTAAGTATTAATACTGCCCAGTTTTAGAGGTGGAGAAAGAAGCTGACTATGCTATAGGGTAAAAAGCTAATAGTAGCTTTTCCAAGATTATTCTGAGCTTTTACTACCAGAAGCCTTGTACATAGAATGTAGACTTCTAAAAGATGTAATCAAATCACTCAATAGAATCCTGTAATTCTATAGGATTGATGCTAAGTATGTTTTTGTTTCATCATATTTGCATTCCTTAATCCATCTTAGTAAACACTGCACCTGTCTGGAATCCAACTGGAGTCAATGTTATAAACTCATGAGGAAAAATGTGCAGGATCAAAGAGTGAAACCTCACATCTCCAGCTGCCTAAAAGGCTTCTCACATGTCCAGGTCAGGAGGGTTTGCACTGCCTCCTGGGTCCTCCTGTAAATCTTGAGACCCTTCAGTGACTGTGGGATGTAGGTTTTTCTGGTTGCTAGTAGCACAAACACTGACAGTAGGCACAAAACATGTAAAGGAAAGTTTACTCTCTGTAACTGTTTATAGCGGCTTGGATCCTGCAGGGTTTTTTTGAGTAGCCTAACCATTTTTAAAGGGTGTTTACTGGGAAGCCTCCATGTGGTGGATGAGCTGATCCAGTGAACGCTTCTCCTCCACAGCACTCCATGCCCTGTACCCAGGGGAAAGCATCCTTGCAGCAAATGCCATTTGATTTTCTAGAACAGATGGAGCAGAATAGAAAAAAAAAACACACCACACTGGAATGGGCACAGGTGGGGAGCATAGCTGATGTGAGCAGCTGGGTCTGCAAGCTGCAGATGAGCTCCTCTGCCACGTTAGCCCTGTGACAAAGCTGTACTTGTCCGGTGAGAGAAGTCTCTGTAAGCAAAACAAGTATTTAGCAATGCTACAGCAGTTTAGCTTTGGCACTTGCAGCCTGACGAATAATGAATAAAACTGCAGTTTCTGTGAGGTAAGATCGCCCGTTTTTATACGGAAAACTGGAGCAGATATTGTTGATCCCACAGAACTCGTCTGCAGAGGAGGCCCTAAGGTGACCGGGGTGGCGCGCCTCCCATTTTAGCCAGCGTAAGGCGGCCTAGAGCCGCCAGGACGGGGAATCCGCGGGCTGCCTGGCCGCTATGGCTGTGTGAAGAACGGCTCCAACCTCCCCTCGAGCTGGAGGGAGACGGGGAAGCGCGGGCCCGGCTGCGGGCAGTGCTGACAGGCCGCCGCGGCCCCTTTCCCGCCCAGCGCCGTGAGGGAGCGCGCGCCGCTTGGCCGAGAGGCGGAGCCAACGCCAGCCGAGGTCCTCCGGGGGCCGTGCGCAAAGCGAAGCGCGTGGGCGCTCTAGGCAGCCGTTGGCCGCCATATCGGTCTCTATGGTAACGGGGGAGGAGCGTCCCCGCCCAGCGCTGTGGAGCGGTTGTGAGGAGGAAATGGCGGCTCGGCTCGGCTGAGACACTCGGCGGCGACGAGATCCCCCCCATCCCCTCCCCGCGGTGAGTGAGGGAGGCACCCAGAGAAGCACCGGGACGGGAGGAGAACGGGAGCGGGGCCGCCGCTGCGGCGGAGGGGTTGCAGAAAAGGGGGCGGCCGCCTCCTCCGGCCTGGACGCCTTCGGGCTCGACTAGAAAATGGAGGCGGGCGGGTGGTGCGGGTCAGGGCGGCCGCAGGGCCCCGGGGAGGAGCGGCGCGGCCTGTTTTCAGGGGACCGTCGGTACGGCTGCAGGGCGCGGGCACGCCGGAGGCCTGGCCCGTTTCCAGAGAAGGTCGGCGACTCGATGCGGGGGCCCCGGAGGAAGCCAAAAGCCGCCGCCCCGTAAGCTCCTAACGTGGTTGGGCCGGAGCGGAGAGGACGCCCTCCCCGGGCGGAGCGGGCTGGAAGGCGGGCTGCTCCTCCGTGTTGGGGGGGAAAAAAAAGAGAGAGAGGACGGGGGTGCTGTGAGGCGATCGACATTATAATCAAGCTGACACCGGCAAGCTTCTCCGTGACGTCACCACCGACTTTAACCGCCGTTCTCGCTCAGTTGCTCCGTTGCCCCAACGAGGGGTTCGCCGCCGCCGCCCTGACCGGGGGCTGGGGGCGGGGGGAGCGGCCCTCGCCGGGGCGGTTCTCTTCTCTTCCCCGCTGGGGACTGCAGAAACCCACCCGGAAACTTGTACCGGGGTCGGAGTCTTGGGAGGGTGGGATTAAAAGTTATCTGCCTTGAGGTGACGTTTGTTTTCTCTGGGCGATGAGGGTGATCTCCTTACCGGTGAGTTCCAACAGTCAAAGCCCAAATTTATCATGTTCTGGTGACTTTCTTATAAGGGAAAAGAGGAGGGGTTGGATTTTTAGACAGTAGTAGTTGGTGGCTGGTTTTAAACATCTAGTAAATTTCCTGTCAATGGCTATTCCCTACCCCTTGCACCCATGTATAAACACTGTCTCTTGGAGGTGATGGTAGTTTGGAGCTGCTTATTTGGCTTGCACAAAGCTATTCTTTGGCGACTAAATTTTTTTTCAGTTTAGACCTCCAAGTGATAGCTGTGTTTTAGTAGCGGGTTAAGAAAATCTTACCGGTTTAGCTTGAAACTTTTAACTGGGAAAGAACATTGCAATCTTTTTAACATGTTACAAAGTGTGTGTTACACTATCCCTGCTGTTTGTATGTTCAGTAACTCAAAACAGTGTAACATGCTGGTTTTCTTGCCTGGGCTTTCATGTTTTCCTTCGATGAACTTCAGGAAGGCAAAACATTCTAATACTTTTTATTTAACTCAAGAGGACGTATATCGCATTCAAAATTTCCCTGGTTTATTGTTTTTTTGTTTTTTTTCCTGCATAATCTGTTTCAGATTTTTTTTCAGAGATAGCTCTTTTAAGCCTTGTTTAAGTAAATTTGGCAGCTGATATTCAACTATACTTTGCTTTATTTTATGAGAACTTTTTCACGGTTTGCTTTTTTTGTCTTTCTGTTTTACTCAGTTTTCTTGTAAGTGGCAATTTGAATTGGTTTAGCTTCAACTGTCTTGTTGCTGCTTCTGCAAAGAAAATTTATTAGTTTTTTAAGCAATTTAATTGCTGGCCAATGAAAAATGATAACATGTAGTTACTGTACAAGTGTAGCATATAGTGTGTTAATTGTAACAGATATTTTGGGTTCTGCTCCACTTTTATGTATGCCAGCTGCTTGTTACTGACTTTTGCCATTTGGAACTTTCTATTGGAATAACTACAGAAGTAAGCTCAAAATAGCTGTTCAGTTAGGCCTGAAACTTTTTTCCCTTGATGGTTCCAGAAACATATTGCACGGAAAGGTTTTTTTAAATGCACTTTGGTGGAAGAATGAAGCCTTGTATTAACCTACTTTGAGACCGCATGAATCCAATGATTTACAAATCAAGTAATTGTTGATTTAAAGACTAGCATTTCAGTAATTATTTTTTTACAAAGTTTCTGTGATTTTTTAAAATGATATTTTAGCTGATTTCTATTGGTGTGCAAATGAAGTTTTTGTTCTGCAAATTTATGTACGCTACAAAATACTTATAAATTTAAAAACTGATCACATATAAGATAATACATATAACTCACACAGTGGTTCAGAGAATGCTTTTGGTATAACTAAGAGATGTCTTTTGAGCTTAAAAAGGAAAACCTGGAAACTCACAAAAGCAATGCTGATAGAATTGTGTGAGTCTAAAATAGTAAATAAAATTTAATAAATATTTTTTCAGTGTCTGCTGGACTCATCAAAAGGCAGTTGGTTTTTTTTTCTTAATCCTACTAAGGTTTTCTGGCAGTAATTATGTTATTTATTTCTGGTTTAAGATAGTAATTGTCTTTATAGTTGTAAATAACAACTGTGGTATTTTAATTCTGTACAGCCTGAAACTTTAGTTTGAAATGTTAAATGGGGAAGGCAAGGATTATAGGGATTAGGCTGAGAGTTTATAAAATGTAATTGATAAAATGGCAGAGGAAGGGACTGTACTCGGGAAGAGTGGGATTAGATGGCTTTTAGTTGACACAAGTGGCAGTGTCTATCTGCACTAGTTTCATTCTCTGGTGCACCTTTTCTGCATAGGGTCTCTAGTGCTACAAGTAGTAGGACAGTGGTAGAAGATGTAATTGAAAGGATTTTGACAAATATATCTAGTCTATGCAAGAGCTGGTTGCTTTTTTGTGTGCTGTCAAACCTCTTATTAGGAGAATCTATAGTCAACTGTCAGTTAACACTTCGAGGGTTGTGCTGCTACTAAGTTTTTATCTCATGCAGCCTCTGGAATGAGTGAATACCTCACAGTTATTAATGGTGGTAGTCTCAAGAGCCTTAATAGACTTTAAGGTTAAGAAAAATCTTAAACTTTCGATTAGGGAGCTAAGACACAAATGTGCATTGTCTGTGTTCTCACAGTAAACCCTAATGAAAACTGTGTTTGCATTTTTAATAACATCATCAGTATGGTGTAGTTACTGTGTTTCACTAAATTCTGAAGGAAAAATTCATTTAACTTCTTTTAATGAAACCTTTTTGATGGAATAAGAATGAGAATGATTACTTGTTTCAGCTGTTATATTTTAGCTCACTTGGTAAAAGTGTAAAAACACAGTTGTTTGGTTTTTTTTCTTCAACAGCTCTGCTGATAGGGTCAGACATTACAATCCTGCAGTTGTTTTGAGTCAATTTCTGTATACACAGTCCTACTGACAACAAGAACTAAACATACCAGAGGATACAGATAGTTTAGTTATAATGTAAACCTAACATTTTTTACATATAATATTTTGGGATGTGTAACCCGCTTGACAAAAAGCCCGTACAGCTTTACTAGCTTGTGTAAAACTGTTTGAGAAGAGGGAATTTTAGGTACAGTGTAAGTATTCAATACTAAGCTTGATAGTTGTGGAACTGTAATATTGTATGTTTAAAAATAAACAAGCTGTGGGTTATTGAAGAGTTAAACCATAAGGTTCTCAGATTTAGCCCTAATCCTGCTGCTGTTCAGTGAACAGCCTTGAAAAGTCAGTTTCTTTGGACATTCCTCCTGGGAGGAATGCCAGGGTGTGTGAATCACCTTTCCAAAGTGCATTGTTTCCTGGGCAGTTGCTGATAATGTCTTTTCAGTGCTGCTTCAAGAGGTCAAGTTCAGTAGCAGATTGAACATTAGGTGAATAAGAGTATGTGCTTGTAAAATATTTTCATTCAAGGTGATGGAAAAGGAATGGTAAAGATACTGTATATTGAGAAATACCCAGTAACAATCAAAGTTTGCAATTGATACTTCTGTTGCCTGAACTTGGGACCATGGCTTGCAAAACTGGCTTCTTCTGGGGCCTTTAGAAGGTTTCTTGTGCAAAGATGGTTGTGTTTGGTTTTTTTAATCTAAGCTTTTGACCACAGAAAGTTGCTTTTTAAAATTCTTACTCTGTATAAAAGGGAAAAATAAAAAAGCAGAGCTGTCTACACTGCTTGTGGTTCTGCTCACAACTGTTCTTAATGAGCAAAATGTGTTTGCTATTTCATTTTTACTCATACTGGTCAGACTCTGAAAGCAGAAATAAACCTGACCAAAAAATTCAATTTTATTTAGTTGTCTTTGGGTAAATTTTCATTGTTAGAGCAGATACAGGTTTAGCTTACTCAGCAGAATCTGAATAAAGGCTTCAGAAGGTATTATAGGAGTAGTAGAAAAGCCAAATGTCTGTCTGTTAGTAAGCCAACAGTGTGTATCTGCCTAGCAGCCATGGAGCTCTGGACTAGAAAGTGTTATATACAATGGCATGTATATAATACTTTTATTTCCTTTTAGAATTAATGTTTCCTCAAATGCAGAAAACACTAAACTGAATATGAATTTTGCTTATCAAACACAATTATGGCCCTACAGGTTGGAGGATGTGCATAGTGTAAGTGCCTTACGGTAAGGTTAGTCCTTAACTGCACTGACTGAACGTTAGTTAATTCCTTCCCCAGATACTAACAGGCGGAGCTGTGCTGTCAGAAGCTCTAATGTATCCACAAATATCTTAGAATCTGTTTGCTAACGTAACTTTTTTAATTTGAGGAATTTGAATGAACTTTCAAAGGCTTGTTTCCTCCTAAGATAAATTGCTTACCTACTTGGAAGGGCCCGTACTAGTGTGTCAGCGGAGCTTTCATCCTTGTCTTGTCCGCCTTCTACCCCGCCCTGCCAACAGAACAATGCAAACAGGCAAAAGTACAGTTTTGCAGGTGTAGTTACACCGGTATGAGGCACTTATGCCAGCACAGCTCTGTTCATTAGGGATTGTGCCCATTCATGTTCTTGATTTGTGCAGTTGTCACTGTGAACTTTTGTAGTGTAGATGTGATCCTTGTCTTGTCTGTTATTAAAATAAATTTTTGTGTTTGTCAGATTTCTGGTGGGCCTGCTGCTAAAGGGCTTTGAATGTTTCTATGAGAAACTCCTGTTGAGATGAATTTAGCTGTTGAAACATCACTCTGGTTCAAAGAAGCACTTTTTGCTACTTATCCAGAATAAAAGACATATATAATAAATCCCTGGTGGTGTTCTTATTCTGCTGCACTGTCATCTCAGTGGTCCATCCCATCTTTTCTGTAATTTTTTTTTCCTGACTATTCTGATCTAGTATGATGCAATCTGAAATAAGTTTTTTGAAAAAGTTTTGCTTGGGTAGATTATTTCCTGGTTTGAAAGACAAAAATAAACTTCAGTGTGTGCGTATCATGCTTTGCATAAACCAAGGAGCTACTTTATGCGTTTTTGCTTGGAGTAGTTATCTGATACTGTGGAGTCACTCAGTGTCTTTTCTAACTGCCACGGTGCACTAGCGGCTGCTGTGTGTGCATGGTGGTGTGATCCTGTGCATATACATTAAATTCAGCACTTCCAGGAGGTGCCACACTCACTGCAAATGCGCAGGATTGCTGTCCTGTGTGTGCACACTTACCCAGCATGTGAGGCAGTGGCTGTCTTGTGAGCCTTACGGAAGGTAAGTGAGTAGCCTGACAAATCATGGAAAGGATGGTGGTCTATGTGCTAGTTTCAGATAGAGAGGATTTATTATAGTGAGTGACTAAAAACATTGTAATTTGGAAAAGTTAATTTTCATTATTATTACAAGCACAGAGAGCAAGTGAATGTATTTGTTGTTTTTGAGGGAGGATATTTCTTTTACTTTGTGGAATGAATACATTTACTTTATTATTTTAAAAAGTAAGCTGTCAAGTTGGTTTGCTATAAAGTTTATTGTCAATTTAGAACGTGTCTTCAATACCTTTCTCAAGTGGAGAAATGGGATCTTGTGTAATTTATAAATGCATTGAGTCTTGTTTTTCATGAGAGAAAAATGTGGAAGAAAATTGAACAGTTGTTTCTGCATCTTTGGAAATTAAAAAAAAATAATGTTTACATTTTAAACGTCATTACTTGATTGGCAGCAGCAGTGCACAGTAGTAGTACTTGGTATCATGTGAATGTGCATTTCATGGGCTCTGCTGGACCATTACAGGACGAGTGTTTTGCACCATACCCTGGACGTTTAAGTTTTTAATACCAGACAAAAAAAACTGCATTCAAAGTCAGAAAGTCTGCAAACCACAAATATGCTAGCTGAGTTTCCAGGGGTGTCCGACAGAAGGATGGTAGTGATGGACACTACTGAATTACTTTAAATGGGGATAATGTATTGACTATAGAATAGGAAGGAATTAACTGCCACTTTTAAGTTGTTAGTATTGCTGGTCTATGAGGTGGTAGGTTTGTTTATAATCTTGGACTTAATTTAATGTGTTTAACAATGACCAGAAAAGCATTTACAGATAAGTGTTACTGTTTTTGTAGCATTATTTCTCTTGGTTTTTATTCATCTAGGTCTAACTATAAGCATTGCAATACTTCAATTCTATGCAATTTTTAACACCATCGTTCAAATGTAAGCTTCCTCTGGCATAAAATCTGTGTATTTATCAGGGATGTCTGGACTTTTAACCTTGAACTGCAGCTTGTCTATACCAGTCAGGTACTGAGATAGTAAATTATTTGAGTGGCAGGGAAGAAGTTGAGGATGACAATTTTCTTTTGTCTCCCTATATCCAGACTTAAGCCTCATGACTGCTGGCTCTCCCACTCTTCATCTCTCATTGCTTCTCTCTTGTCACAACATTCCCATTTCACTACTTTTTCGAAGGTGTTTTCCTTCTTTAAGGAAGATACTTAAATCAGTAAGCAGTGGATAGGTTTTATGTGAAAATAAAGGACCATCAACTAGTTGTACTTGGTCATCTGATTTTTCTGTTGCTTCTTGTGTGAGTATTCTGCTCTCGCATCTTTCAGGGATGAGCAGATGGAGGGAACTGCACTGCAGCCCGGGGTGTGCGTGGCTTTCTCCAGTGCTAGTGCAGAACCTGCTTCCTGCTGTTCTTGGGGGTCAGTGGGCTGTCCATGCTCTGAATGGAACTGCTCATTTATGTACAAAGTAGGTTTTGCCCTACTGACTTCCTTTGGGCTGCTTTTGTAATGCTTGTTGATGCAGGGGATTAATTTTGCTGCTGCTTAGTAGGGAGAGTGCAAGTTTCCCAGAAGTCATCTTTGACAAATAGAGATGCCAAGTAATTTTCAATGGGATCTGTCTTCTGAGTGGGAGCGACATTAACTAAGCCATACGAGCACTTCTTTCATTTGCATCAAAAATTACGTCCTTTTATGAATTCTCAGACTTTTTTTCTTACGTGATATTAATATATTTTCTTATGAGAGATTTTTAAACTTTTATTTTTTTTTTTAAATCTTAAAAGAGGGCATAGGCCAAGCCCAGTGCCTCTTTTACAGGGAGTAAAATGAGCAAACAGTGTCAATTTTGATTGGAATCCCTGGTACGTAATTCTGGAAAGGATCCTTTCTGTCCTGTTCATAGCATCCCTCAGTTTCTTTGATATTTAGGAAACCTGTCCTGGATATTTTCGTTCTAGCCAAATACCTTGCATGTCAAGCCTTCTAATTCTGAAGAACCTCACAAAAATATAACTAAAGGCCACGTACAGTTCATTCTAATTGAAGCTAATATATCCTGGCACAGACTGGATTTGTGTCAGGAAGTGGAGATGAAACTGGTCGCTAATTAATCATACCTGCCTTTAAGACTCTTATGCTTTTAATTTCTTTGCAGATGCAGACTGTGTTCTGTCTTCTCCCTAACTCTATTTTTCAGAAAGTTGCTGAACCTTATATTTGGGGTTGGTTGATATTTCTATCCTGTCCTTGGGCCCTGGCCATTGAATTTCCATGATGTATCTAGAACATTAACAGGAGCTTCAATATAAAGACTTAAAAAAAAAAAGGAAAAGAAAAAAAAGAGAAAAAAGCACCTTTGCTTCTCAGTCACAGTAGAAGTAAATGTTTGTTAGGTAACAGGTCACACTGAAACAACTCCTGCAGGTACTAAGCTCTATCACAAGTCTTAAATATGGGGTGAACCTTGCTTTCTTGGGTGCTTGTGTAGGGGTGAGTATATGTGAGATCTTTCAAAATCAAATATATCCTTCAATAAAGTTCTTGGAGTGAGTAAGGAATAAGAGAACTAATAGGTGCCAGATATTAGTCATTTGAAGTAAAATACATGTAGGTTGCTTGTGTAACCTCTAAATAACTACACGTGCAGATTACAGCAAATTGGCTGAGAGTTGAAGAGTGCTGACATCCGAGAACATGAAGTAAGGTGCAGCATGTTTTGTCATCTAGCTGTTGACAATGAGGATTAACATTGAGAGGATAAAGATCATGGGTCTTTCATATAGATTCCTTAAAAAAATGGAATTAATAACTAGTAAGCTGAAGCTGAAGAATTTACCCTGTTTTTTGTCATAGGTTTTTTTTTTTTAATTTTTACATAAGTCCTGAGATAAAGGAGAAATTAATTATCTCGATTGTTTTTAGTTCATGTTAAAGGTTTATTACTAAGCTGTCTTTCAAGATCCTTTTTTTTTTTTGGAGTGAAATCTTCCTGGTTAACTGAGCCAGGGAATTCTTAATGCAGTTAAAATTATAAGTTCTAGAAAAGAGAAAATCTTTATGCAGTCAGTGGACCCATTGAGTGTTTTATTGCCTCTTCAGGGATATGAGAGGAAAAAATAAAAGTGGAGATACCAGCAAATATGCATTCAGAGCAGTAACTTGTTGAACTGGTTATGCAAAAATATAAATACAAAAAACTGAAAACTGTTGAAAAGTTGATGTTCTTTAAAAGCTTTGCTCTGTCATCATCAGATTAAGGTGTTATATTGAGACATCTTAAAGGGCTTAATGAAGTCAGCATCAGCAGAGGTTGTGTCTGAATGCCAGAGTAATAGTTTCTTTATGGAAAAGTGGAGTGAGATTACAAGCTTTCACTCTTTAAAAACTAATTAATAAAGACATGTTGAGGATGGATTTTTAATATATATTGTGAGTTTGTGAACAAGTGGTATTGCAGCAGGATTTGGAATTTGGGAATATCTTTTCTGTCTCATGTTAAATTAGCTGCTGATACTGCTCTGGAATTTCTTCAAGCCATGTATGCTGAAAACCACAAAGGTTGGCAGTAGTTAGAGAATCCACAGAGATGCTGAATGTGAGTGATGGCTTCTGTAACCTTACAGAGTGGGCAGCCCAGTGTTTTTGGGTTTGTCACTGCTTGAGAGTAGTTGACCAAATTGAAACTAAAAACTTGTGACAGTTCTGTGATTTTTTTCTGTGGTAGGATACTTCTGTGTTTCGATTGCTTCTGGAATTTAGGTCCAGAATGAATTCAAGTGCCTAACTTATTTTGGAGAAACTGAAACATTTTACCTGCAAACTAATGGGAGAAGAATAACCTGAATAAATATTTTGGCTGAGTATTCTTTCTCAGGATACTGTGCATCAGCTTTATGCTCCACTTTTAGATAAGTGACTGGAATGCTCACGTTATTACAGTTTGCAAGCTGGAAAGAGTCTTGACTGAGGGTGCNCCAAATAATGTTAGCGTTGTACGTTGTAGTCCATAAGCATGGATGTAATAAGCACTGTGAATCCTTTGTTTAATGAGGACCTGGGGTGTATGTTATGTAACCATTTAAATCAGCCTGGGACTTGGCAAAGCGTACTTCCTCTGTGAAAGGGGAAGAGATTTTTCCTTTAGGAAACTCTTGATTTATGTTTCTAACTTTATTTATAGTCAGTCTTAAAAACTTAACCGTGGAGATAGATTAACAACTTCTAGGATAAGCAAAGCAAAACTAGAGGACTTTTAGAATAAGCAACAGTATATGTTTATTATTAACATTATTTTGTCTTTCTGTCCCATCATTTATGGAGATTCTTGCCTCAGATTTTTCAGATACATAATATCCTTTCTAAAGGAAATGTGGCAGAACAGCAGGATGATGCTGATGGGAGTTGTCT